>PVKA01010479.1:0-64276 GCA_004027165.1 Ctenomys sociabilis
TTTCCCAAATGAACTGGAAGAAACAACTAATAGATATTTGCCATGAGCCTTTTAGGATTAGAGCACTGCGAAGTCATGAATGTATTTCTTGTCGGCAGCAATCTTTGCCCGAGGAAAGGTGATTAAAGAGGATCGAGATGTCCGTGCAGCTTGAAGAAGGAATTCCCTGTTGTCACTCAAGGTGGCATAATTGGGGATTGTGGGCTGGAGGCAGAACCCCTCTGTGCCTGTTGCTGCCAAGCCCACCTGCACCAGTTTTGAATCTCAGATTAGTTCAGAACATCTAATAATGTTCCCTATGTTAGAGACCTATGTCATATCTGAATAGGCAAACTTGCATCTGCCCACAATTAAGAGAATCAATGCCACCCATCCCAGGAAGGGGAAGCACCCCTCATTCTGGCAATTCCAGTCATCATGAGCTTTTTGATTCAGATTATCCTTTCACTGGCCTAAAACAGGATATCAGGCAAGATTTCAATGCGTTTGTCGATGGCAAGGCTATGTATGTGTGGGGGTGACAGCACAGAGCTGTTCTCACTAGGTCCTTCAAGCAAAATAACCTTCCTGAGCTCCATCAACAGCAATGGCTATTCTGTCTCACCTATAGGATTATAGTAAGGGAAAAGTGAGAAAATAGATCTAAAAATAATTTGAAAAGAAACAGAGCCTTTTGATGCATACTCAAAGAGGCAAAGGGGAAGACTGCTGAAATTTGGGAAGGCAAAGGAGGGAAGAATCGGCTCAAGAATAAAGGGAGGTTTATGCAGAGAAAAGCACATATAGCTGAGAAAGAGAGAGAGAGAGAGCAGACCAGAGAATCTCTGGTGGACGGTGATGGTGGTGGTGGTAGGTTTATAAAAGAGTTTGCAATGATCCTGCCTCCTGGTTTTCTTGCTCTACATTATCTGCCTGGCTTTTAGCTGGATTTCATGACCTCTTTCTAATAGCAGAATGTGGCCGAAGTTCTGGGTGGCACCTCTGAGTTCAGGGCCTGAAGAACCATGACTTGCATCTGGCCCACATTTTATTTTAATGCTTCCTTGGTGAAGCTGGATGCTGGGCTAGAAGCTGCACTCTGGGGAGGTTCATGCACTGAGGAACAGAGTGGCCTCCAGCTGACAGGCCGGGTGGCCTCCAGCTCAATAACCTGTGGGGAACTAATGCTTACTGACAGCCGCGGTGTGGGCCTGGAAGCAGATCCTGCCCCAGCTGGGCCTTGAGATGAATGTCGCCACTGGAGGGAACTGGGTCGCAGCCCTGAAGCTACTGGGGAGGGACTCTGCCAGCTCAGCTGTGTCTGACTTCCTGCCCCACAGAGTCTGTAAAATAAGTGGATGCTGAATAAAGCAGCTGTGATTGGGGTAACTTCTATCACAGAGAGCTAAAATGCCTTTCACTTAGGATAAACTAGGGTGGTTTTGGAGGAACAGAAATGAAAGAACTTAGTGTAATGAACATGAAGCAGTATTAAGCATGTGACAGTGAGATGGTAGGAACTGGAGATAAGAGCCTCTCTGAAGCACTGGAGTGGAGAGTAGGGAATCACGGAAACAAACAAGGACAAAAACGAGGACTATGCATTCAGATCATGCTACGACTTGGAAGTCACTTACCATCACTAGCATTTGCTGGAGACTCAAAAGTATGCAAAGGAGGGAAGAGAGGCAGAGTGGAGTAAAGGGGTAGCATTGGGGCCACTCTCATTAGAAGTTGTTGGCCAGGGGCAGGGGAGGTGGCTCACTAGCAGTGGGGCAACATATTGCTTCCATTTTGGTGTAGCTGGCTATCACTGTTGGTCCTAAAGTTGGAGTAGGCCACATATTAGTGACGCTGTCAGCTATGTTTCGTTTGTTTTGCAGAACAGGGGATTGAACTAATGATCCTGTGCTTGCCAGGCAAGCACTTATTCTACTGAGCTATGTCCCCAGCTTGCTGTCTGCTATTAATCTAGTCCCAGCCTTTTGAGAGTGATTCAGGAACTTCTGTTCCAGTTCCTGGGTTGCTGGTGCAAATGGCAGTGTCCCTTTTGTGACATAGATTTCAGAGAGTAAGCTAGTTTCAGGAGGAGGAATGGCACAACAAAGGGTGTGCCTAAAGTCCATCCCGACGATCCCCTGAGGTGTGACATCACAGCCAAAGAAAGAGGATTGGAGAAACCTGCTGATTTTCCAGAGAGAATGGGTCGGCCATACCACATTTAAGAAATCTGGGACCATGCCTAGTCATGGATTCCCTTCACATTCCCATAATCTTTTCTTTCTCTTCCTCTGCCCAGATCAGAATGCAGTTCGTGAAGCTATTTTCCATAACACACTGTGAAGATTCCCATCGCCTCGGCCCTCTGTCACGTGCGTCTCCGTGCCTCCAGAGAGAACCTCAGGGCTGGGGCCTGGGGCCACCGCAGCCTTTCCTAGAACTGTCCAGGGAGCGTCTTGGCCTCCATGACCCTGAGCTAGGTGCTGCTTCCTTTCTGGATCCCTTTCATGCAATCTTCTGCACGGTCACACTGTGAGAGGTTTCCTTTTTTCCCTTTACTTTTTTACCTGCTGCTTAGCTAGAAAATTACTCTCCACATCTACACAGGAAGGTAAATGCTATCTCATCTTCTTGGCTGAACAAAATATTATCTTTTAGTTTTGCTCTGTAGGGCAAAAAAATCTACATTGGATCGACCCTCCCTCTTAGCAAGTGGTGGCTTTTGCAAGGGGTCCTGGGGCCTAGATAATAACAGTGGGGCTTGTAATCTTCTGTGCTAATGAGGGTCACATCTTACCTGACTTTTAAGCCTTCTGCACAGGGATTTAAAGTGTCTAGGACCTTAATTAGCAATGGCTGAAGGAGGGGAAGCTGTATCTTTAAAGGTACCTAGCCTGGTGGTTTGAACAATACAGAGGACAATTATTCGCAGGCCTAGTGGCAAAGATGGTTAATTAAAATAGTGATGATGCCTCTCAGAGGAATGACAAATGGGGGTACCCCTTTAATGAGAGTGGTTGCCTTCTCCTCTCCCTTTGCCCCTCGCTCATCAGGAAATAGCAGAGCAGACTCCCCAGGAGACTCTGGCTCAATTAGGCCCTGCAGGCACTGGGAGCTGCCAAGGGGCTGTGCGAAGAAGAGAAAATGTAACCACCTAATTTGGGAGGGGAGGAGAAAGGGCATAGACTTTAATGGAATATGCCTCCAGCATGTCCAGGGCTGCGAGTGTGGGAAGTACTTAGGTGGGAGCGCGGCCAGTTGGAGACACGGGCCTGTGTTCAGGCTCTAATGATATTGTTCACCTCTCATCACCCCGGTTTCCTTATTAAAAGCTTAAAGAAGTGACAGTCACCCCATCAGTGTGTGTATGTGTGCTGATGCGTATGTGGGTGGTTCCACCAAGGCAAAACTGGTGCTTTTTTTGCCTCCTTCCACCCCAGCTCACACGCTTTGACAGCGTTAATCCTTCCCAGCCATCTCACCTTGTCCTGATGGTTGACAACTGTCCACCTGTTGTCACCAGCAAATGTCACATTGAAAGTGTCCCAAATTTCTACCAGGGACAGTTAGTAGAGGACAGGAGCTACTCTTTTTCTTTCCTTGTCTTTTCCTGTCATCATCTTCTTATATCTCTATGTCACATCAAGTTGTCCAGCTTGCCTCCCAGGCCCATAACAAAGAAGGGTGGCTGGAGAGCAAGGAGCAGAAAAGCACTGGATCCTGCACGTTTGGGGGTGTAGAACCCTTCATTGCAGCTAAAAGCCATATATGGTCAGGAATTCTGAGGAAAAGTTGTACTGCATTTTCTATTCTTTCCAAAATTGCCTTCATTGGATACTGTATCTCTGAGGCTGGGTTATGAACATTCCAGTGGCTGAGAACAGCAAGGCTTGTTTCCTCTTCATGCTGTATGTCTGTCACAGTCTCCTGTGTTCTTTCCATCATGTCAGCACCCTGGAATCACCTGTCTCTGGAAGCCGGGCTGGCAGAGCAGCTGTTTCAGGACAGCACAGGAAAGTGAAGCATGCTGGAACGGAGTATAAAGCACTGGTCTTGCTTTACCTTGGTCTTAACCATGCAGCAGAAAAGTATAAAAACGAAGTGTAAAATGTAGAGTCATATGAATACGCTGAGCTATAGAAGGCTCAAGTCAACAACTTCTGACATTGCTAGTCCTATGGATAACCCACTACTATTACAGACTATTGGACTATATTGGAATATTTTGCTGAATTCATGCACTTACAATATTTAATTGACAATGGAATACCCATCTCTGACAAAATTAAACAAGAAAAGGAGATAAAAATAAAGGACCATTTTGAATCTGCATATTCAAAATAGGATAGATATGCAGCTACTTTCTCTTAATTCAGTGAGAAGAAAGATTTGTACTAATAGTGTTTGTGGACAGGATACCATGTCTGCATCTTGTACTCTGAATAACCACTATGAAGACAACATACAATGTATTAATTATTGAAACTGTCCTACACAATCGGTTTTGAAATGGTCCATTGCTATTTGTTTCTCAAAAAATATTTTAAAAAAGCATTGATCTGGAATTTCACTCTGCTCACATCTTGTGGACACGCCTGAGTTAGGCACAAGGAAGCTGAACCTCTGTGCCTCCAGGGGGAAGGCTCAGAGCCTGGGCAGCTACAAAGTCTGCTGTTGTCTCACATTTCTTTGTCTCAGCTGCTCAGAGCTGTACAAATGAGTGAGGGTCTGATATTGATGCACTCACCACGAAAAGTGACTGCAGATATGGATGGAAGATTGTAGGCCCCATATCTTCTTCAAGGATGGAAGTGGAGTAGGACAACTGAAAATGATGTGTCACCTCGCTGGATCAAGAAACACCCACTTCTGTTGGTGTCTGAGTGGACCACGGAGGTCCTCGGCCCCTTCTTCTCTGGCACTATTCCCTTGTTTGGCTTTCCAGCTGCCATGAACCAGGCAATTTTGTTCAGCCAACCCTCCCATCGTGAGTACTTCCCTTGGGGCCAGCTGCCCATGAACGGAAGGCCCTGAAATCATGAACCAGATGAAGCCTCTCTTCCTTAAAGCTGTGGGCATCAGTGCTGTGGCCCAGTCATGGGAAAGTTGAAGGAGGAAAGCTGGAATCAGAGGAAAGACAGCCACAGTGGCTGGCTCGCTCTTCCGGAGCGCTTTGCAGAAGACTGCTTAGAAGATCATGTTTGAGATGGGCCATCAAGAGCCTAAGTTTAGAACCTGGTGAAGTTGAAATGTGAGGAGCAGGAGAGGCTATGTAGGCTGCGGAACTCCTGTCTGGCTTCTTCTATTGATCTTCAACAGTGTCCTAGGCCACATAGGAAAGTATGCAGCCCTTTAGAAGAAAGTGCTTAGATCCTAGATTTTTCAGACCACACTTGCTGGTCTGCTGAAAAGAAGAGAACCAGACAACTGCACAGTGACAAAGAGCTTTATTTTTTCCCTTAAGAACAGCTGGGAGGAGGGAGAAGTAGATAAGTGAATAGGGACAGAGTACTTTATTTCTACCCCTAAGAACAGCAGAAAGGGCACTTTTAAGGGATTCAGATTTAATACAAGAGAAAAGAGCTGGAGCCTCAAATAAAAGAGCCGAGGACTGAGTCCTAAGACTGGATCGGTCTTAGGTAAGGACACATTACTTCTTTATATTTTCAGTGTACTTCATATCTTCTTCCTGTAAGAAAGGCTTGGTACCTAAAACGTAAAGTGTGACCCCAAAGCTTCTCCTTCTAGGTTATGAAGCCTGTCTGGCACCAATAAACACCATCTGTATTTATTCAACTGTTTGGAACTGCTACTGCACCTGCTTCTGGGAGGATTTGAGGCAGGCTCTGCCTTAAACGTGCTGTGCAGTAGGATAGTTGGAAGTGAACCCGGAGCAGAGACTGCTCCACGGGGGTGCAGCAAGCAGCTGTTTCCACATCTCTGCAAATAGCTAATGAGTTGTGTTGAGCTCTGACTTGGCTGTGAAGTTTCTGGAAGGCACAAAAAGAACATGCTGGCCTCGTAGGGAGTGTCATGCGCTTGTCAGCCGGGAAGACCATGCAGGTGAAGTGTCACTCTGTGGGCAACCCCTTCTGCTTTTCCAGGGCAATCTTCCCTTGATCTAGAGGCTCAGGGAAGGCAGACTGATTAGTAGGATAGATGTGCAGCAAGACCCATAGCAGGGGCTCACTCCCTCAAAGTGCCAGTATTCCTCCATGCTGCCAACCTCTGGCCTAGCTGGTGCCACTGAGGGAAGAGGACTTGTTCAGATGTTACATGAGAAGTGTTTTGGGGAAAACTTCTGGAAATGAGTCAACACAGGAATTTTCATTCAATTGCATTTATAGATTACTCTGTCTTTAGTGATTATATTTCAAAATCCAGAAAAGCAGAGATGAAGAAGACAGATGTTTATAAATTTTCTGTTTTTATGGATAACTGAAAGAATTCACCTATCTGGGGAGAATTTCAGTCACCTCCTATGGCTACCCAGAAGATGGCCAACCAATTAACCTCTTCTGCCTTCCTTTACTGACTTTTGTCTTGAAGTCTGACAGAACACTCTCATTTTCTACACAGAATTGAGGCCCAGAAGGGTTGAGTGTCCACACCAATTGGCAGAACCACCTCCAGGCTCAGGGGACCAGGGCTCCACAGTCTCCATCCTGCTGTACACTTCTCCATGTAGAAGGATTCTTCTGGGCCAGGAAGGCTGTGTCCCTGAAACTCAGGACTCTCCTCTCTTCCTGCTTCATGCTCCAGGAACCTAGAACTCCAGATTCCTCTGCCCAATCAATCAACAGCTTCCAAGATTCCCAGAAGCCATATTGGCCTCAGGTGTGTCTGCCTGGAGGGAGAGTGCTGGGCATAGGGTTAGCCACAGCTTGGACCTTTGACTGAGGTATCCACACACTGAGGCCATCCCTGACACAGCATGGAGTGAGAGGCAGAAGGAGGAGTGGTATGGGCAGCTAACCAGGGCCTCTCCTGAAAATCTTATCTTGACTCCAAACACGTGACGATGGCCTAGATAATAGAGATTCTGGGAGACAGTAGTAGAACTAAGGTAGTGCTGAAGCACAGCTCAAGACTTGGACAGAGTTCTACTTGTCAGGAAGGAGTTAATGCACCGCTGTTACCTATTTCTGATTGTTTACAGGAAGATTGGATCATGAAAGACCAATGAGAGTGCTCAGGAGTCTGATTCTCCTTGCCTATCTAAATTACCATCTCAGGAGGTAAAGCAAACCAATTTACCTCAAGGCTTTCATCAAAGAAATCCATAGACAGTCCAGAAACCACATGCTAACAAGATAGTGAGTCCTGAAGTAAGAAAATAAGCCCAAAAGCCAAACTCAAACTGAAGTGTTTTGCTCCATAATATGCTCCCACTTAATTCAGGTAAAATTTCAAGGATAAATTACCATGAGAATGCAAGCATTCTGGTTACCCAAAAGTTAAATTAGCATTACTTCTCAGAGAATTAAATATGGAAATATTAAAATGATACTAAATATAATTATATTTCATCTTCTTTATCACTAGCATCAGCAATTTGGATACAATGCCTTTTTATTTCTAAGTTGCCAAAAACAAGTTAGGTTCTTTTTCTAAAGACAAGTTAAGAAATGAAAGTTGGGCACAATTTTCATAGTGGACGTGTTCTTGTTTTAAACAACGGCAGGCACACAAGCTTTTCCCTAGAAAGAGTTGGGAACGTCCTCACAGTCAGCATCTTCTGCCTATGACACGTGACTTTCCTGTAGCAGTGTCACCTGAATCTGACATTGGCGTCTTTTTACTAGTATCACTCCAAAGAGGCTGGCTTGCCAAGAATTCTCTTTAAATACCCATTCCTCACTACTCTCCTCTTCTACAATGGAGGTAGCATGCTCTTGAATACTGAGTCCATAAGGATTATTTTGCTACTAGAAGCTCTTCACCCTGAAGGGAGAAGGTATTTGCTGAGATTCTTGTTGTCTTCTATCAATGTCCCCTATCATTTTAATTGATTCCATTGTCACTAACCCAATGACCCACTCTGGCATTTTTTTCCTAGGCCAATTGTAAAAATTCTCCAGCAATTCCCTACAACTAGATTATAGGACAGATTTAGCATTAAATAAGGTGTGTGTATGTGTGTGTGTGTGTGTGTGTGTGTGTGTGTGTGTGTGTGTGTGATGGGGTTGGGGGTTGATGGGTTCTAACTGGCATGCTACTAAAGTGTTTACTTAATTCAAAGGTCAATGCTCATTATGAAGAACTTGAAGTGGGAAAGTGGCATAACCAGGTCTTTGAAAGGATGGAAGTCAGCTGGGAGGAAAGATTTTTGGAGCCTGGGAGAATGATTATTGCTCAGTAACACTTGGGCTTTAGGTAGTAGCTTCTCCTAATTCCAGTACTTATCAACTAATCGCATTGTGTTCTTACTAATATTTCCTCTGATATTCAGTTTCTAACTAGAAGTGCTGTAGCCTGATATTTCTGGGAAGGTTGCAATAGGAATAGAAAACTCCTCTTAACAATCAAGGTTAAGACAGGATGAAGGAGAGAACTGGGGCAGTGGCTGTGGGAATGCACAACAGGAGAGAGATGGGCTTTGGTAACTGTGTCACTAGGGTGGCTAAGAGCTGCTGCAGGTGGCTGGGGTTGTAGCTCGAGTGACCCCATGAACTGTGCAACCCATGAGTGATTTAGGAGTAAAGGGACTAAGCAAGGAAAGAAGGATAGTTTTTCAGGTGGTAAAAGAGCAGATGGTGAATAGGTTGGGTGAAGTGAAGCAGTGACTTGAAGATATTTAAGTGTAAGTATTCAGAGTTTAGACACACACACACACACACACACACACACAGAGAGACATACATACACAAGGACATGGATTTGAAGAGCACTTTTTTGACATATCAAGATTAGGTTGTAGTGGATGCTGTGGCCTTTGCTTAACTTACCCAACAAAATGTGCTCAGTTCATTCACTCATGGGGCTGTTCTCTGACTAATTCATTCATCAAACATACAGCGAATATACTATGTATCAGACTCAGTGAAGCTGAGCAATGGTGAACAGGCAGAAATTGGCCTTATAGACCTACTGTCCAGGGTGGATGATCAGAAAGAGTAGCATGGCCCTGACTTTTAGTTCTGGGCAGTGGGAAGCCCAGGCTTGCTTAAGTGCAAGGATGGCAGGATGCAGAGTGAGGGGTGAGGTAGACCTGGTCTGTGTCTGTGGGTCATGACCCAGGACAAGGGAAGGCCATCAAGGCTCTGGCATCTGAGTGTGGAGTGAAATGCAGGCTGAGGCTGAAATGTGGGCAGCAAAGTACACTAAGATGGGCCGTGCAGGCTCAGCCAGCAGCGGTGGAAGGCTTTCCTGGAGTTATTCCGGGTGACCAGGCAAGGATGTTCTGTGTCCTCTTGGCTTGGGAATCCTAAAGCAATTGCCAAGAACATTAAAATCTTTGGCACAGAGATGTATTTTTGGTTTAGCTTTAGAGGAGAGCATTGTGCCTTGCTCATAGAACATGCTTAGAGGATATTTTTAGAATGAAAAGGACAAGGAGTTATAAAAAGAAAGGAAAGAAGGAGACAATGGAAAAATTTACCTTGTCCTCAACCTGGATAACAGATTTAGAAGGTGAGGAAAGACCTGAGGAATCCTTACTGACGCTGTACTGAGTCATACATAGCGCTGGGGGGTGGGGGTGGATATCAGTAATCTGAGCTTAGAGATGGGTGGCAATTAATACAAAATGTTGCTCTGGTAACTTTTAGGAAAACTGGAAATTAGTAGTTAGAGACTAAGATGTGAAACATCACAGTGTGCTGAACTGTGGATTTTCTAAATTTCAGAATCTTACTTCTGGATGGCTATCTCGCACAGCCAGCAAAGCAAATTCACACATAGCTGGAGGATCCCAGCCCTTCAGAGACCCCGAGTTCAAACACTGCGCTCCTGCTTCTGTCTTCACAAGCGGAGCTCCCTGCATAGGCAGTGCCATGCAGGTGCACACTGGGATGCCAGCCGGCCATGGCGGCCTCTCAGAAGAACAGGAATATATACATATATATGCTTCCACTTGAAAGTCGACTGCTAGGCTTCCTGGCAGGGCTCCTGGGAGTGATGCTCCGATTTACATGATTTAATGACTTTGTGTCATCTAGCACCTGCAGGTATAGCGACAAGCAGAGGGGACCCTAGTGCCTGGCTGTGCCCAGATAAAGGGAGGCCAGTGGTCTGTGCAGCCACCATCTCTCCTTTCCGGAAGAGAATTTTCTGTGCTTTATTTATTCAACCACTGTTACTTTGATAGCAAAGCTTCCATTGTTCCTAGATGGAAATATTTAAAAATCATATTTTATAATAAAAACATAGAGATATTCTATCTGCTTAGAAGGTTCCTCCTTCTTCCACCCTTTGTGTATATGATGATGGATTTAGCTAGTCATAAATTAAACTTGAAAATAATTGTATTTCTAAAGTTCTGATAAAATTTTCACTCCTTTTTTGCCCCCTCAGCGAACAAACATTATTCACCACAAACAATGACATCCTTAATGCAAACTGTCCCTGTGGCTTTCAGGCACTAATTTGTGAGGTCCTGATTTCCTCTTTATCTTCATGTCTTATTTCTCATGCAAAAACTTCTTGAATAATTTAAATGATCAGATACATGTGAGCTTTACCCAGGACTGTGAGGACCCTTTGAAACTGAGTATTTCCAGATTAGGATGACAGATTTCAAGAGGCTGAAATATTACTACCTGACTGCCTTTTCATGGAGTTACAGTGCTGACTGTAATGCTAGCATACCAACAACAGCTATGGAAATCTGAGGTCCCAGCATATTTCTACGGAGAATTGCTACTCCAAATAATGAAATAAGCAATTAGACGTTCAAGTAGAAGGAAGCATGGAAATGTGAGCATCTTCAAATTGCACTAAAGAAAGCCAAATGAATGTGGTCGGAGTCTTCATATTGATTTCAAAGAAATAATAGCCAATCATGCCAGAAAATAAAGAAGAAACATGAATAGAAAGAAAACAGAAAGGCAGTAACCTAGAAATTGTAATGTTAGTAATAATTATAATCATTCTCAAACTAGAGAGACAGATTAAAATTTTGTGAAAAAAAATTAAATTGCATGTTCAATGTAAATTATAAAATGTTTCAGATAACTCTTAAAATAAGGTTCAGGGCTATAGCCCAGCAGGAGAGCATGTGGCTGGTGACCTCAAGATTCTAACCATTGTCCAATCCACAAAACAGCAATAGCACTACCACAGTGAGAAATGAATTTAAAGCAAATGTTTTAAATGGCAGCTTCATCAGTGAAGAATACAGATGCCATTAGCACTAATAAAAGGCCAAAATTTAATTGAAAATGAATGTTAGAGGTAAAAAATAGTGGTGTTTCCCTGTAAATCCTAGCACTCTGGAGGCTGAAGGAGGAGAACTGTAAATTAAAGCCCGGCCTGTGTTAATTTAGTGACTTAAGGAGATGCTGTTTCTTAAAAAAAAGAAGAAACAAAAAAAGGCTGGCAATGTAATTTAGTCAAATGGTCCGAGGTTCAAGCCCCAGTTCTACAGAGCAGCAGACAAACAACCTATTGTACATTGATAAAAGTATAATTTTACTGAGATTTTTATAACATTCTTCCTCATATGAGTTAAGTCTACTTATTTATACACACCTACAGGCATAAAAGTGTGTGACCATCATACAAGTTAAGTGATAAGATAGAATGATATATGGAAAATGGGTTGTTACATGTTTAGTTTATATACGTGTTTCTATTATATTTTTCTATATTGCTTTATATTACATCTATATGTAGTATGTAATTTAATAGGACAATATATTCTTTTCTAGAAATCTGTGAAAAATTTCCAACACTGTACTTTGCAATGTACAAAACTGCAAAGAACATTGAGCTGCTTAAAAATGTAAAAATTTTACAATTATAAGTTTGTCTCAAGATAAAGGAAAAGAATGGCTACAAAAGAGATATTTAAAGGCACTTTGAACAAAGTGCACGAAGAACTATAAATAAAATTGAGAGATTTGACTGTGATAGAGGAAATTGATGAATTTTAAAATAAAAAAATCAATAAATCCAAGGCAAAAATCACAAAATGTACTCAGATGAGAAATCTAACTAGAGATACAAAATATTAAAGGTTGAGAAATAAAATGAAGAACAAGAAAATAAAAAAATACAAAAGTCAGCATAAATAGGAAATGAATATTATTAAAGGGAATAAATTTAAGCAAGAAAGCTTCTGGGAGAAATGAACTGAGGGCCAACTGTTCCAGTAGGGAAGGATGAACACTGACTAGGTCACTTAAGAACCTTGAGCTGGAAATAGGGGACGAAGCTCTAGATGATAGGTGCTGTAGAAATGAAGCTTGTGGAAGATGTCCCAATAGAAGCACAGACTTTCTTCTGGTGAGATGCACAAATAAGCTGACACAGATTCCTCTTTCAGCCACAAATAAATAGAAATGTTGGACAACAACAAAAGTCAAAATAACTTTTAAAAATATAGCTGAGCCAAAAAGTGAAGAAAGTAAATCTCCTGGTGTTAGAGCGAAGGAAATACAGACAGATGCTGAAGTTATCTTGAATGTCTTAAAAATCTAAGAAACACAGGCAGAGCTTGGTGTTCCAGGCCTAGCAAACTTCCTGGACAGTGAAATCTTGGATGAAATCCAGCTGTAGAACACACTGTATAAAGCAATGGTTGCTGAATGAGGCGAAGGGAAAAACTGAGCTCATACAGGACCATCGGACACTTTGGAACTGGTATGATCCTTCAGAGGAGCTGATAGAGCAGTGCAGGTGGTCATAGGTTGGCCTTGGAAACATCCCAAATGTCCATCAACTGAGGAATGCATAAAAATGTGCTATTTTTACATTATGGAGTATTACTCAGCTAAAAAAAATAGATGAATTCAAGGGTTTTCTTTCTTTCTTTCTTTTTTTTTTTCAACTAGATACCTTGCTCTTAAGTGAAATAAATCAGACCAACATGTGCAAACACAATATTATCTCGCTAAATAAAATCTGAGCAGTACGATAGATACTATGAAAGGGAAACAATCTGTCCAGAGGGGGAAAAACCTGGGATGGGGAAAAGGACAAAAGAAAGAAGGGGGTGGCCTGGCCCTGAGAAATGGCACTTCTGTCGGGCTGAGGACAGGTCCATGAACAGGGCCTCTGCAGAGTGCCCTCAGACAGCAGCCCGCCCTTGCAGCGTCTTGACGATGGCGCCCCAGACCACGAGGTGGGGTGGCTCTAGCTATGTCCACATAATGTTGGCTGGATCTTTTTTATTCACAAATCATTTAAGTGCAACTGAATAATTCTGACAATTTGAATTTTTTTCTTTCCAGGTTTTTGAGAGGATGCAATCAGCGTAGTCTGCTATCTCCTATCCAAAAGGTATTCAAAACTCATAGATATTACTTATGTAGAAATATATTCATTTCAGTGTAACATGTATCAGAAGAAAAATTGAAAATGAAAAATTGAGAATTACCAAAAGTAGGAGAATGGTAAAATTCCATTCAGCTGCTAAAATTATGTTTTCATAGAATGGTTATTAAGATGTTAATATAATTTTCCCCAGTGCATAGATTGGAATATTCCAGCTTCTGGAAAGATTCATTATGTTAAATTTTACACTACTTGCTAATGAATTAACACATAGAAGGAAACAGAAAAAATAATGACAGAGTGTTACTCTATAATGGATGGATTTTATGTTCTTTGTATTTGTCAGATTATGTAAGATCATGTATTAGTGTGATCAAAAAGAAAAACTGTCATATCATACACTGGTACAAATTTCTTATAACAAGCATGATCACTATGTATATCTAATTTGTACCAATAAATCTATTTTTAAAAATTAACACTATTTATAAAACAAATGAAGTTGGTTTAATTTAGTACTCCAGTAATTGAACATTTTTATGTGACAGGAAAGTCTGTGAGAATAAAATAGTATTATATTGACAATAGATTTTTAAGACATTCAAGATACCTTCAAGATTTTTCAATTTTATTTTCACTACTACAATCATTTTCCCATGGTGGCTGATTCATGTTCCATAGTTCAATTATTATTTATGGTTAACTGTGGTCAAAACATTAAATGAAAAATTCCAGAAATATGTAATTCGTAATATTTAAATTACATCCTGTTCTGAATGGGATGCTGGAATCTCACACTATCCTGCTCCATCTTATCCCAGACACAAACTACCCTGCTGTTCAGCAGACACTACCTGCCCAGTAGTCATTAGAGATCATCTTAGTAGATCTACTATGAGGTCATCATGGTGTATGTTTAAGTAACCCTAATTTTATTTAATAATGTCCTCCAAGTACATATGTGAGTAGTAATGCTGGCAAGTTGGATATGATAAACAGCTATAGAATTCTTCTTTCAAGTGAAAATATGAAAACTCCTGACTTGCTAAGAAAAGAAAATCTCATGACATGGTCACGAATGTCTACAGTAAGAATGAACACTGTTTCTGTATTATTCATGGTTTCAGGCATCACTTGGCAGTCTTAGAATGCAGCCACTGCACCCAAGTTGGGGGCAATGACGTATTTCCTGTGTAATGAACAGGGGAGAGAAGCAAGCTTAGGCTTTCTAGGTTCTTATATTACTATGGTCCTTAATGTTTCTTTCTTTTTTGTTTCTTTTGATACATGATCTTGCTATGCAGTTCAGACTCTTAGTGATCCACCTGCCTCAGTGCTGGGATTTCAGGCGTGTGCATTCATGTCTGGTTTTGGGGCTCCCCAGACAGGCAAGGCATATGGTACCTGGGATTGAACTCAGGCCCCTGTCCTTGCCAGGCAGATGCTTAGACCACTGTACTATTCCTCCAGCCCTTCTTTTCTTTTACTCTGTAAAGCTTTTCATGGGATGCACAACCTCAAAAGCGTTTCGCCACATGCATGTGTTTCTGTGCGTGAAAGTGTGTAGACCCTTTGTTCCTGTACGTTGAACTGCCAGTCTTTTTTGGATCCTTTCCTATATTTACCTTGGTTATTCTAAATCAAGCTTCCTTTCCTTATGAGCCCCACTAGATAAAGAAACTTGGTCAAATGACATTTTTGTACTGCTACAAATCTCAACCATAAGTGGGGAAGCAATTTACAGTTTCCATTTCTGCAGAACAATATCAACATCAACAGAAAAAGAACATTCCAAATTGCACCATTCAATGGATGTTTGAATGAAGGAGCTTTTTCTCTACTAGAATTTATCTGCTTGTACTATAAGGAGAAGAATCGCCCACTGAGAAGAATCGCCCATGTTAGCGTTCCTGCTGCTTGCATTGTCGCTACTTCTCTGCCCTTTGCTCCTCTCATTTTCTCCTTTATTCCCCTTCCTTTTAGATGGAATTTCCAGATCCTTAGTTCCAATCCCTGTCTGTCTCCTCCAGCCTCCCTCAAATCTTTACCTCCTTCCTGCATCACCAGGTGGCTTTCCCATGTCTCAGGCAGCTTTCGAGGTGTTGAGGTGGGCAGTGCCAGGGAGAAGCCATGTGGCTTTAGAAACTCATGTGTTTGAGAGCATGTGAAATCCTCCCTTGCCTCACAGGCTCAAAACTGTCACAATCTACATTTTCTTTGTCTTTTACAGCTTTTAAAGCTTCACATCCAGTAACCACATTTGTACCCAAAGCACATGGATTTTTTTTTTTTTTTTGTCTTTTTGAGACAGGGTCTCGCTATGCAGTTCAGGCTGGCCTTAAGCTCACTTTGTAGCTCAGGCTGGTCTCGAACTCACAACAATCCTCCTGCCTCAGCCTCCCGAGTGCTGGGATTACAGGCATGCGCCACCACGCCCGGCTTGCACATGGATTCTTAGAGTTTGACTAAGCTGATCCTGCAGATTCAATTTCCATAAATCTTTTAAAGTGTTTAACTAACTTTTCTCATTTTCAAAACTGTCTTTGACAAAAACACAGGGGAAAACAGTTGTTCTTGACATCACAACAGTTTAATATATTAACTTATTCATTAAATTGTGCTTCACATCAATGGAAATCTTCAGTTCTACAAACTATCATTTTTAAATAGCGATAAAGGTTGATAATTATCACAATACAATTTCCTAGTAACCAAGTTCATACATATTATTGCACAGAAACAAAAAGAAATACCACTTAGGAGAAATCATTTACTATCTACTGAATAGCTAACTTTACATCTAAAGTGGGGAATCAGATAATGATCCAGATTTTTCCCTTTTAACGTTGATACATTAAACAAAACAGTAATAATGCAAGCAAAAACCAGAAAGTGCTTCAAGAAAATACATAGAAGGAAAAGAAAAAATGGGTCCACATGACTAAACAAAAATATGGCAAGGAGATGGAAAACACGCGTGACATGGACGAACTGACACAAAACCCTGCCCTGGGGAGCGCTGTTTTCCCAGGTTAATTTCAGCACTGACATTGGTCCCTTTGATGAGTGCCTTCAGTGCAGCAGAACATGGAATTCCCAAGGTTCTACCAGGATGACAGTTGCCATCTTTTCCATAACCAACTGGGAGCACAGGCTCAAAATCCCTCCGTGGGTCCATGTGCTCAGATCAGCATTTTGCTAGGTGTCCTGGAGTCCTTGCCTGGAAGTCTAGGGACTTCTGTGCTGCAGATGTTGCTGGTGTTCAAAGCTGGGCCAGTCTTGTGGAAACCTCATCCTTTTTGCAAGGCAGGTTCCTTCTGCCAATGAGAGATGCAGAGAGTCCATACTCAGCCCATCACAAGGTACAAAATACTCAGGTCTCAGACTTCCCCGAGCTGCTTGCCACTTGCCCAGAGGAAGGGCTAACGCAGTTTCCGGGCATTAGTTCAGATGTGTCCTGGCAAATGTGCTGAGGGACAACTGGCATTGGCTCATCTCCAGGGGAGACGGTGGATGCAGTTAGAAAAGAAGCCAAGAGTGCCTTTGAGAAAGAGCCCCTGTCTGCTTCTCAGGTGTCACAAGACGTCCTTGCACTGTCAGGTTCAGCCAGCCTTCGTATCCAGCCTGGAGCTATTCAGTTGGAGTTTTGATGACCAAGGGCAGCAGAATAAGAATGTGAAAAGAAAATCTTACAGTCACTGCTGTGATCAGACCAGATAGTTCTCAAGTCCAACTGAGCTTTGTCTTTGATTCTATCCCCCGACTCTATCAGCCTTCAGTCCCTAAAGCCATCTCAGTCCTCTGATGCTGTGTGAACAGACTCATTCCCTTTTCTGTTCTTTTAAATGCTTCAAAGAATTCCAGTCCACATGTTTCTAGCCTGTCCTTGATCTTATGGACAGAAACTTTTTCTTAGTCATTTTTTTTTTTATTTTCAGTGTTTCTTGGCACATATTTTATTCATCATCTTTTGATCTTTGAAAGATCTACCTCCCTTTCAAGAGTCCCTCTTTCTTCTGTTGGTACCCTGCTCTCCCTAGCCTTCTGCTTTGGCACAATACCATTATACATGAGCTTCTTCTCAGCAGAGGTCACGGCTGGGAAAGAATCAGATACACTCTCTGTGTGAAGATGTTCACTTATGACATCCTAAAGCATTTCCTTTCTCAAAAAAATGTGCAAAGGAATCCATTTAACACCAGATAAAACCTCTAAGAGCTAAAGCAATAAGTTACAGGTAAAATACTGGGGAAGAAGTAGAGAAAGGGAGATATTTTATGAGCAGGGGTTCTATTGATCCACCCTTAAGCTTCTCTAACAGGCAACTACTGATTTTGCAGATTCCTAATGCAAAGTTTCCCTAGACTGTGTGCATAATCCCTCAGCTTCCTCCTGAGTTCCAGTGCCCCTCTACCTCCCTCAAAGCACTGTTTACCTCTTGGGTATTTCATTCCTAATAAGAGGTGCCCTGGCTGGAGGCAAATCTGAGTCAACTCAACATTTTCACTGGCCTTTTCTAGGTCACTGTGGTTCTACAAAAACGTGAGGGAAGATATAAATCAGTGGAGACTTGTAGTTCAGATTTTTGTGTTTCCTAATTCCAATACTTTGTGGAGTAACATGAACTAGGAGGAAAGCCTATGAAATAAAAAGGTAGGAACTCTCAGCAACTTTCTTCCTAATGAACTAGAATCTTTGGGCAATCTCTACCATCTCTAAAGTTCCATTTCACACTAGCATGTGGAATAATGAATGGAGTTCTCTTTCAACATGCATGAATGTAACAAAGGCCAGATGAAATGCTAGATGTAAAAATGTTTTGAAAAGCTTTATATGCTACACAAAGTGGTGAATACTAATTAAATCCTTTGTAAAACATATGAAATAAATGACTTTGGATAGCAGTTGATATGTTTTCCACTTCTCTTCCGTGACACTGTGTTTCTATCAGCATTAATTTCCACATTTCAAACTAATGGAGCCCACACACTTATCAAGGCACCTGGGAAACAGCAAGAAAGTCATGTTGTAGTCTTCTCTGCACACAGGTGTGTCTAACGTCCAGGCTCCATGGCCTGTGGCATGACCACAAGAAGTGTGTACAGCTCCCCCCACCCCACTTCTCTTCTGCTTTCTTAAGTGCCAATGGCAGGACTTGCAGCAGCCACCTTGCCTTGAGATGGAAACTGTGCCTTAGAATGAAAGAAAAATAAGAGTGCATGCAGGCTTATGGTACCTTCAAACATCCAGGTCTATCAAACCGGTTTGCCCAAGTGAGAGAGAAGTAGTTCCCACCCTTTTGAGCATCTCAGTTAAGATGG
This sequence comes from Ctenomys sociabilis, assembly GCA_004027165.1. NCBI lineage: Eukaryota > Metazoa > Chordata > Mammalia > Rodentia > Ctenomyidae > Ctenomys > Ctenomys sociabilis. The sequence goes on from PVKA01010479.1 coordinate 18,738, forward strand.
TCAGATAGAAATCCTAGCTGGTGCACTTACTATTTATATGTAACGATCCGTCCTCACCTTCTTGCTAGGCCTATCTGAAAGACTTTTTCCCGACATTAGTATTATAGCACTCAGATTTTTGAAAATATTAGTGGTTTAATAAAATGAGTTTTTGTATTTCAAAGCTTTGATCAAACTATTCATGACACAATTACTACCTTTAAGGAGCAAACACACATGTGCATACTTTTTTATTAATGTACATCATTTGCTTAACTTCTGCCTGCCACCGATTTTTAAGATTATCAACTACTTTCTCCAGTTACCATTAGTAGGCTGCCAAAAACTAGCAAGATAGTATGTATCTTAGTTCTTAATAAAGTTTAAACATAAAGGCATGTGCACACATGCATGTACACACACACACACACACAAACACACACACACGGATGCCACATTCCACTTGGTTCTTGGTGCTTACAGTGGCGTATGCACCTGGGCATGGTCAAAAGTAGACAGAATGTGGAACTGCTTGGGGACTGATGGATGGAGTTTTCTCTCTCCTTTGGCTTTGGGTTATAACATATTCAGAGCTGACTTAGTCTGGTAACTTGGGGCTGCAGTCTTTCCTCAGGTCCTCAGGCCCAGGTACCTCCCACTAACATCCTTCAGCTGAGTGTCACTCAGCATACAGGTGTGCAGTGAATTTTTGCAGGCCACACTGTGCCCCTGCTCTGCCACTTCTATCAACAGAGGACCCCAGTGATGTGACTAGCGTGTCACTGTAGAATGGAATGATGTGAGGGAAAAGCTTGTGTTGGTTCTTTAATTTGCTCAGCACTGGCCCCTTGCCAGCACGAGGAGGGGGTGATTCCTGTGCACACCCTGCTATTTTCTCTCAAGTGGAGCATCATATATCAAGCTTGTTGCTGCAAGGCAGTAGAAAGCCTTTTGATACAAATCCCGAGGTGTCTAAGAAACAGGGGGAGTTAGTGGGGGCTGCCTCCAAGTCTCAGCAAGGCATGAATCCCTTGCCAAAAAGTGAAAGTGAAATCGGAACAAATAATCTGAATGCTTTCTAGCTTGTTTTGATTTTTCACATGACAAAACACTGAGTTGTTACTCTGTGTATGTGTGTGTGTGTGTGTGTGTGTGTGTGTGTGCGTGCATGCGTGCAACACAGTGGCAGGAAGAAGGATAATTTTCAGCTTTTATATCCTAGCCAGAGCATTAGATCATAAGAAGGGAATGAGAAGATGGAGAGAGCTGTTCATTAATCCCTACTGCAACATTCCTGGCTTCCTACTGGGGAGGTCGACTCAGACATCTCCTGAGGCCTGATCTCTGCCAACTAATGAGTGATGTGTCGCTGGCCCTTTAAATGCACTCACTCTTGTATACAGGTGCAAAAGCACAGCTGCAGCCAATGCTGAGTCAGCAGTGTGGTGGGGACTTCTCCAAAGACAGTGCAGCTCTGGGTCACTTCCAGTTTGGTGCTAGTTTGTGCCACCTATGTAGGCCAGACACAGCTGCTCTGGGGCAATAACAGCTGATTTCTTGCATGAGTGTCAAGGACCACGATATGGCAGGAGCCCATGTTCCACACAGATCATATACTTGGGTCCAAGAAGGCCTGGCTGACAGCGAGCCTTCTTTACAATCCAGGAGGAAATGACTCACTATCTGTGGGCTGCACTCTTCTTGTATGAAATGAGACTAACCAAAGCAGCCGTGGTTACAGGTATGAGAAAGGTCTCCCTCAGTTCACCACAGAAGGGGGCCTATAGCCAAGGGTAGTGAGAGAGGTTCCAAGGTGCATCTCCAGATCTGCATTTGATGGGCAAGCTGGGCTCCCCTCTCTCAGGTAGAGCTCCTCGGATGCTTGTGGGTTGGTTAACTCTTAACCCCAGAGAGAGTATTCTGGAGGCTGAGAAGTGGCTTATGTAAAGCTGGCTTAAACATCAAACATGTCGGACATCAATGGAATAGGATTTTCAATCTGATTTAGGGTTTTCACTCATTTTGCCTTCAGCTCCTTAAAGGAATTGATCATATCAATGTGTCGTGAAATTTTCTACCCGCTCTGATCCTTCTTCTTGATGTGAGCTAAAAGCTTTCAACTCCTTTCTCCATACTTCACCCCCTATTACTCATGAACATTTCATTGTTTTAGGTGTGACGGGGGAAGACAGAAATAGGGGCACTTGGCAGCACACTACATTTTTGGGGTCCAGTTTAATGTACCGTACCTGATTCACTGTCTCAAGCCACAATGTAAGATCAGGTAAAGATCACACGGGAGGAAAAGAAGCTACCAGACTGCAGACCTCAACAGTGCTGGAATGCTGCTCTCTCTGATCCCCTGGGACAACTGTCCCATGAGTGGGTCCATGTACGTTGGCCCCAAAGAGAGTTATTATCCATTTAGTACCCTTGACTCTGTTTGCTGTACACTGTAGTTATGATCTAGTTTTTCAGGTCAAGTTCTTTTTGAACAACATTTGTTTTGTGATGGTGGAATTTCAGACCTGGCAGTGCCACCTAAGAGAAATGAAATAGTATTTTACACAGGAAGATCCTGTAGTGGTTCTGGAACCCTTAAACACACAGTATTTCTCCTGATTGTTTCCTCTCTTAATTGATCATTCTTTCCTCATAGGATCAATGAAAGTGGTTAGATGTGATCCACTCACACGTTTGTAAATAAGCTCTCCTAAATGCCCCACGACAAGCATTTCTCAGGGACCACAACCCTGTTCTCCCATGTCACACCCTGTGCTCATGGATTTTAGGATGTGGCTCTCTAGAGAGATGGTCAGTAGTAGAGTGGTTGTGTTTAAAATAAACTGCAACAACAAAACCCACTAGTTATGATATAAACCATATTCAAACAAAGTTCAAAGTTCAGAGATGAGGGCCCACAGCCCGGGAAGGGTTGGTGTGCACCCTCATCTAAGTGCACAGGCTCCTTCTCTCTGTCTCTTTAAACAGACCGGTATTTCCCTGACAGTACAAAATGGAAGAGCTGTGGCACAGCATCCAAAGCAGTCACTGGGCTTTTCCCTTGTGGCCCTCCAGGCTCGGGACCCACATACTCATCAGAGGTGAGGCCGCTTTTGCTGCTGTTGTCCTTGACTTTCTAAAGTGGTCTATACCAGATGCATCCCTATCCTACTTAAATGTCAAGGAAATAAAAGACAAAGGTGGATAATCTCCAACAGGGTAAAAATGAAGACAGAGAGGAAATCCATGTCACATCAAGCCACCTCCAGCCAGAGGTCCTCAGAAGGACCCTGCCGCTCCACGGTTACACGACACATCAGCACACACCATGCTTGTCTCCGCCTCCAAAGAGAGGAGTGGGTGGGGGTCACCATCTCACCACCTGGCTATTGTAGTCCTCAGTGACAGTACCCTCTGAGGCTCCACCTTCTTTGGGCCACCGGTGGGCCCTGTGTTCTCGCTGCAGCCTCCGCTCCTCCCTTCGCTTTTGGCGGTCCCTCTGGTGCTCCAGCTGCTTGGTGTGGTGGTAGCGTTGCTGGAAGAGATCTTTTGCATATTCGTAGAGCTGCACATCCAGGAAGTTCAGCTCCTCGATGCGCTGGCGGGCGCCCTCATTGATCTCCACGTTTGACGCCCGTGTGATGTTGAATTGTGTGAAGGGGGAGATGAACTTGAGGTTGAAGGTCCTTTCAAAGAGAAACTGTGTCTTCCTCTGGAATTCAGTGAGCCCGAAGAAGGCCATGTTCTTCAGGTTGTTCTTTGCACTCTGCAACAGGATGGAGTTTCTCTCACTCTCGTTCATGAAAGTCAAGTTGTAGCAGCCCACGAGGCTGAGGTCAGCTAGCATGCGCACCTGGCGGTTGTTAGCCAGGTTGTAGCTGCAGTCCATAAATTCCCGCAGGCTGACCCCGGACCAGTCATCCCCAGGATAGCAGGTGGGCAGCTCATCAGGGGTGGGGCTTCTTCCATCACACATGTGGAGAGAGGTTTTCCACGTGGCCCCTCGCTGGACGTGTTTCCACTCGCTCAAGTATCTTGACACTGGATCCCGCAACATTGTGATGTAATAGAAATTCCTGGAAGAAATAGAGGAAGAGTAGTTGATAACTCAAACAGTAAGATACTGAAACTTTGTGATTTCTACATCAAAGCTGAGTAACAGGTTCTTCTGCCAAACACTCGACAGAGGTCATTTGCCTGGATTTGTATCTATCAAGCGTATGTTCACATATTTCCATAAAGACAGCATAAAGCCAGTCTTCCATTATAAGTTTGCCAGCCTTTTCCTCCTCACTCAAGTGTGAAGAGGAATAGCATGGAAGGATTAGATCATTTATTCATTTAGCAATTGTTCATTGACAAATTACTGATGCCAATGTGTGACATTTAGAGACAACATCATGATTTTTAAGATTTATTGCCCATTTACTACTTTAGTTGATTCTTATAACAAGTTTTGCAGTAGGTCAGTTCTATGAAGAGGGAAAAATTCAAGGAAGGAAAGTGATTTACTTGAGGTTATGGAACTAAAAATGGCAAGGCTGAAACCCAGTTGTCCATTGTTTCTCTTTACTCTGTTATTCTGATCATGAGGTAGGTGGGGCAAGGGAAGGGTCAGCCATGCACCCAGCCTTGTCACCAGAAGTGCCAGAGCAAAGCCTAATCATCCATTTGTCCCAAAAGCCATAGAAAGGACCTCAGAGCAGCATACTGGACCCACCTGTCTTTCTGCTCTAGGATCCCACTTCGGCCTCTGCCCGTCCACAAAGCAGTCTGATCCCAGGTCACCCCCATCCCCATTTAGGTCTAGTCCTTGGCCATCAAGGTGCGGTGCACCTGCTCCAGAAATATGGGATCACTCATACTACCTCGGAGATATCCTGGGTGGGGGGCAAAAGTGGTACACAAAGCTTTGAAAAGACCAGTAGGCCTTCCCTGATGCCTCTACATGTGACTCCATGCCTTAGAGCCTGGAATCTTGGCTGGTGCTAGGTCTGCCTGACTGCTGTCCAATGGTCCTAATGTACCTACAAAGGCCTTCATGGGATACAGGCTTGGGCAGGACAAAGCCAGACCTATAATGCTTGGCCAGGAAAAGCTGGCCATTTTTGCTTATTATCTGCTCTTTGAAAAAACTTGGTAATACTATAAATATACAGACAAAATGGTGGCTAGGTAGAGAATCTGCTGGGGAATGACCTTTGGTTATCCTTACATCATGTTCCTATTTGTCAAATATTTTTGTATCAGGCAGTTGTAGGTATTACTAGCTGGAGTCATCCCTATGTGTTGTCAAGCTCATGTATTTGTACTTGGAGACAAGCGGTGGTATGTCTGATTGGATAATTAAATCAAATGGTGTCTGAAGCCCTGAAAAAATAGAAGGAAATAAAATCAGAGGGGCTGGGAAGTCGTGCTTCCTGCTTCGGCCTCACAGCTCTCCCCTTGACTTTGGGCTGTAGATGGAGGCTATCACATCAGGGTAGACTCTAAGCTGAAGAGAGCTTCTGCATCTTCCACTTCCCAGGTAACCTGTGGTAAGACAGTGCAATTGTTGCTTTAAAAGGAATGATGGAAAGAGAAGAGGTAAAAGAAAACTATAACCCATTTTGGTGTGTGTGTGTGTGTATGCGTGTGTGTGTGTGTGTGACAACACAGTATCCATGGAAACAAAAGAAAGCTCAATGGAAAAACTAAACGAATGGAAACAAGCCCATCCTAATTTCTAAGGAAAAGAGTCTAGGAGGGGTTACTAAGTATATGAGGAAAGGAGAAATTATTGTAAGCTTACATTCTAGTTAATGGAGACATTTTATTCAAGTTTTCTAACTGGTCACTCCTATATCACTCACAAGAAATACTTTTTGAGATTTGGGGGTAAATTATTCCAATTTTGTTTACAGTTGCATTAGTGAAAGTTCTATATAATAAAGCTCCAACACTTTAGTGCCAATTATTTTCCCCAGAGGCCATCATGAAAGACCTACTATGTTCCAAACTTCAGGCATTGTGCTAAGGACATGGTCCATTTCAACAGCCCTGGGAGGTAAGTGCATATAGTTCTGTTTTTAACTTAGTATTAAATACACTAAGAATTTGAAAGACAAAATAAGCTATCCAGGGCCACCTTGGTAATAAATTTCAGAACTTGAATTCACTCTCTCTCTTTCCCTACCTTTCCTTTTGCTCCTCCCACTCCCTCCCTCCTTCTAGCCACTAAAGGAAAGTTTCTCATTTCATAAACAGTACCCTAACACTTGTTCTATCTAGTTGGCCGAGGTAAAGTAGATAGAAAAATACGTGCCCAGTAAATGCAATGGAAATAAAAGTAATTTAAAGGCAAAATATTTATGTTTCTGTTAAGAGGAACTGATGAAGTGCAGTATTTAAAACTTTCCCCTTTTATATATTCAGTTCCTTTGACTATATCACTTCACCAGTAGCTGAGTCAATGTTAAAATGAGCTAAAGAAACTTTCATGTCTCAAGTAACAATCACTTTTCTTTCAATTGTAGAAAATAATTTGTTGAAACTATTAAGGATATACCAACCTGAGCTCTCTAGCTTTTGCCAATTACCACCTTACATTACTCAGATGTCTTTTCAAGAGAGGAAATAACTTCTATCAGTGGAAGAAAATGTCCTAAAAGGTCAGTAGGGGAAGCAGGAAAAGGCTGACTTAGCTTTGGGCTCCACTAGGAAATGCTGGTGATAAAGTTTTGCTTGCAGTGGTTCTTACTGTTTTTGAACATGAGATGACATGCCAGCATTAATCCTACTCTAGCCTTATGCCTAGATGTGTTCACATTTCTATTCCAGCAGCAGAGACAGATATTTATTTCGCAAAACAATGGGTCAATAAATATGTAAATCAAATAATGATGATAACGACATAAACTATTGGATTAAGGATGTCAAATACTTCAAGACAGAAGAATTTAAATCAGAAAGATCATTGAATTGAGTCAAGTTAGACCACAAATAGAAAATTTCTAACTTTCCAGTAATGAGACAAAATAGAAAACCTACAAAAGGATTTACACAATAACAGAAAGTCATCCCATCAATTTATAAGTCTCAATCTCATTTATAACTCAAATTTTATACGATCAAGATTTTAAAAATAGCCATAAGAGTTGCAGGCTCTTTGAGTTGTGAATTACAAAGATTGGAAACATAGATATTTAACTGAAGAAGTCAGTGAATTTAATGAATATGAAGGTTTTGTGTCCCTTGGGAAAATTGGCCATTGACATTTTGATAATTTTGTTCCTCTGGGGCTCTTCATTACCTTCAGGCTAAATGGTGCAAGCTTAGGCTTAAAATGATCTTGGATTCAAATTTGTTTAGCTTAATACTGCACTTAACAATGCTCAGCAAAATCTCCAGGAGGCTATTCGCTAGATTAGGGACTTCTGAATGAATAGAAATCTGCATGCATTCTGAGATCCCCCCACAAATTTCTGGGTTTGGTGCAATTGGAAGATGGTGAAACTTTTAAGAAGTGCAGCCAGTGCAGAAAGTTAGGTCACTGGGAGCATGTCTTTGAAGGAGATAAGGGCTCCAGACCACTTCCTGTCTCATGTACTCTCTGAATATGAATTCAAAACTGGTCTCAGACTGGAACCCTTGAAACTACTGACCAATGTAAGCATCTCCTTCTTAGAAAACAGTTGCTGTCTCAGGTATTTTCTCACAGTGACAGAAAGTTCTCTACTTACTTCCTCACTCATAAACAATGAAAATTCACTTTTTTTTCTGTTTGAATAACACTGAATTCAATTTTTCATGATAGCATTGAAAGGGTTCAGTACTACAGAAATTTGTGACTTCATTTTTTAGACCTAACTTTCTCAATAGAACAATGGGATAAGAAAGTTGTTTTTCAAATAGTAACATAAGTGGAACTCAAATGTTGTGGTGGCCAGAATACAGAACACTTTCATTGACTTCTGTTTCTTCTAACTTAAGACAAATTATCATTTATTTATATATTAATCTTTAATAGGTGACCTAAACTCTTCCCAGATTTTGGAAAGATAAATAAGTAAATTAATGTTCCTCATTTCATCAATTCATCCATCCATCCATTAATTCATAAAACACTCTACATGTTAATTGATCCCCCTTTACTTACCAAGCACTGAGATTAGTCATAGAGGATGTACAACTTAATAAGACATTGTCCTCAAAAACACCTTGAGAACTTAATGATTTTGATGAAGTAAAAGAAGTGCTAACTGCTAAGTTTAAGGAAAGCTCTGCCAACGTCCTTGGATGAGAACAATCCTTAAGACAGATAACTTCGGTAGTCCCGGTGACAGCACACTGTGTACAGATTTTTCATTTGCCACATCATCAAAATCTTGGGTGAATTCATTCAAGAAAGTATAACTCTAAAGTAATTTAAGCTTTTTAGAATTCTCTTTTGTGTGGTCCCAGGGTGAGAATGGCGTATACTTGGGTAGTCAGAATGGTCAGGGAGTGGGTGTTTTGCTAGTCCAGTAATTACTTTAACTGGTCATTGTCACATGGATCACCATGGCTTAATGAAGTTCAGATATGTGGGACATCCATTTTTCATGGCTGGTTTAAATTCACTGTTGTTTTGCTTTGATGTAATCATGTGAAATAATTCAGAACACATGCGGTCTTGCTGCCTTCTCTCACTAGGAATGTCTCTGGCTCTCCCTTTCTCACTTGTTGCTGGCTCAGCTTCCCTGATCCAGCTCAGAGCTTGCATCCACCTGCCCAAATGTCTTAGTCTGTAGCGTTTCTCCCATCATACATCGTAGTTTTAACTTTTATGTAAAAGTTTTGGTCACATCAAATATGCCAGTTTCCTTTGTGGTAAGCATACCTCAGACTTTATGTCTCATGGCCCCTGACACTAAGTCCTTCTTACAGCTGATCTTCAAAGAATGATTGTCGATAAATGAAAATAGTTTCATGAGATAAAGGCATTTAGCAACTACTGTCAGTTGCTTTGATAGATACACATTTCTTTTGTTAATAAAAATAATTTGATGTTATTTTTAGTGCTTAATGTGTTTGCAAGAGTAAAAGTTATAGAAAAATCTCCTAAGGTTAGCTATCATTTGCTTGTAATGGTTGCTGATATGAAGACAGAGATTTTCAATACAAACTTAGGTAAAAGGTCTATTTCTCATCCGCATGTGAATCAGCAACAATTTATTTTATTGCTTATTTTTCTGCTTGTTTTTGTAGTACTTGATATAGAACTGAGGGCCTTCACACTGATGAACACACCCAGCTGTCTTTATTTTATATTTTGAGACCGGCCTCACTCTTACAGTTCATGCCTAGGGGTCCCTGAACAGCCTCATGCAGTTTTAGGCTTTTTTGGAGGTTGGAAATCTAGAGTTTATGATTGATTCAAGATCTAATGCTGGGAGTGAGGGGCGGGCGCGTTAGTGGCCCTAGGGCTGGTGGTCTGCATACACCACAAGGGGCAAACAGGCTGGTCGCTCGCCTTCCCTTGGTTGCTGTGGTGCCTTCTGCTGCCATGAAGCATTGTTCCTCTCCCCTGTGTGCCCTGCCTCGGAGCCAGCCGATTACAAACTGAAATTTCTATAAACTCCAAGCTAAATAAACTTCCCCCCTTCTCCCCTGACTTTGAGTGTCAGGCATTTGTTTTCAGCAGTGAGAAAAGTAACTCACTGTCAAGGCTGGGATTGAACTTGCAGTCTTCCTGCTTTAGCATTTCAAAGTGCTAAGGTTAGAAGTGTGGGCTACTGCACCCAGTTTATTTACTTTTTTAATATTAAACTTACTAGTATCCTTCCTGATTGCTCTAAGAAACTATGCTTCGCATACCTGGTTATTGTATAATTGCTCCTTTCTTTAATTACCCAGGAATTTAATTAAAACATACTTAGTGAGTGTTGCTGATGTAAAAAATTGTGAAGAATAGAACAAAGAATAAATGCCCTCAAGTATTATTGGCACAGGGTTGCTCGGGTAGAAAAAGGATAATTAGGAGGACACAGATAATATTTTAGAGGCTTCTCTGTACATTGAAGATCAGCCATACGGGCTGGCTAGGACAGAAAGTACAAACCTTGTATTTCATTGCATGAATTTTGCAGACACGAATGCTGGGTGGAGGGAGTGTGGTAGTGCAGGATGTTGAGACCAAATTGTCCTGGGAAGAAAGGTAGTGGTGAATTGCTAAAATAAAAAAGCATTGATTTCTGAAGACTTATTTAGCACTACTATTAAAGATAGACTACAGTAGACAAATAGATATTCTGTGGCCATGGTGAGAGACCAGAAGGGAAAAGCCAAGAGCCTTGACAGACCAGGAACAAATTCAAGAACTCTCTTACACCCGTGTGTCGCTGCCTCCTCCCCTTTTCTGTTGTTGGTGTGCTCCCTGTGCTGCTTCTCCTTCTCTCTGTTTTCTACCATCTAATCTTCCTTGTTGAATACTGCCACAGGCAGAGGCAAAGCCAGCAACCTCCTCAGCATGGGGTGTGGGGAAGGAATTTCTTTCCTCATGTGACCAAAATAACACTCACTTGCCCATTCCAGGAAAGATAAGTGCAGAATTTATAGGATGCTAGGGTCTTAGGAGATCAACGAGCACATTCTTTCTACTACCTTAAACCCATATAAAATCTAGCAACAAAACTAATATCTAATAATGTTTGGACAGGATATCATGTCTGCATCCTGTGCTATGAATGACTACTACAAAGACAACAATATGTTATGCATTAATTGTAATTCTCCTACCAACCTGTTCTGAAACTGTCTCATTGCTATTTTTTCTCAATAAAATTAATGAAAAAGCATTGAAAAAAAACTTATACCACAGTTTTATATAGTCACCAAAACCACACCAAAAAGGAACTATTCAATGTAGCCATGTCTTTTGTTTTCAGTGGAAATGACTTTCAGCAAAACCTGAACCCCTTGTCTTACTACCTGCATCATACTGGGCCAGCACATGGCTTCTCATTTGAACAGGCTTCACCAACCCCGAGAGGGAGAACCTTGCCTGCCCTTTCTTCCCTCCAACATTTACAGTGTGATCTAATATGCCATCTATTGGCCAGCATTTGTAGAGTAAATAAATATATAATTTTTATTTTTTTATCAGCTTCTGTTTCAGAGCCTCCTAGGCCTTTTAAAATGTGAGGGAAAAAATAAATGTCCTCCCAATTCCTCTTGCCCTACAAAATTGAAAGGAGATTTCCTTGGGTAATGGATTTCTCTCAAAACTCAGTGTTTCACGAAGGACGGACACCGTGAGTCACTGGTAAGAGGGGACATGAGGGCAGCTGAAGGAGATACTCAGTCTGCACCGTGGGGCACACACGGGTGAACGGTCCATCTTCAGTTGAGCTGAGGTACGCCTTTCAAACAAGGAACTTAACTCCCTCGGTCCTGCTCTATTGAGCGCTGGAGTGTTTTGCAAATTCTCAGAGTGGAATTAATTTCTTGACTCTCTTTAGAGATCACACTAATTGGCCCATTCTTCATTATCTCACTAGAGTGTTATCTGTGCCGTACTGTATCTGATAGGGGGCCTCACCGAAGGGGCGCTGCGCAGCCAGACTGCCCTTTGACACAGTGAAGAAAAGGCGTTTTTTTTTCAAAGCCTTGAAAACAAATTAAGGGATTTAAGATTGATGTTCTTAGCAATTGGGAAATTGGAAAGTATGACTGCTAAGTAACATAACAAAGAACTGCATGATGCCCACAATGGGTATGCCAGGGTGATTGGTTCCGAGGATGTCCAGTATTGTGAAGAGAAAATGGAGACACGTGCGTGCTGTTATCTTACCTCTTGCAGATGTCCACGCAGGGCATCACACACAGAACGCACCACACTGCTCTCACCGCCTCCTTTACTGAAGGAAAGTGGCCAGAGACCCTTGTCATTCTCATGTTCCTTCCTGACTCACCTCCAGTGAGATGGGACAGGAATGCCCGGAGGACCCCTCAAGGGGTGACAGACTCTTCCCCTGACTGGTGAACCCGATAACTTCAAAGTATGTACTAGTAGTTCACATTTAGCTAGTCCTGCTCGCCTGCTTTCCATTTTCGTTTTTTGTTTTCTTTTAGGTTTTTAAATTTTTATGTATTTATTTGGTAGAGGGTCTTGGTAGGCAGCCCAGACTAGAACTGGCCCTCCTGTCTCAGCTTCTCCAGCACTGGGATTCCAGACGTGTGTCACCATACCTATTTTTAGGGCTGCCCGGTGTGCCTGAGATTCTGGGACCCACATGCACGCAGTATGAGGGATCAAACTTGGGTCCTTGCGCTTGACAGGCAGGTGTGTACATCTACTGAGGTATCTCCCCAGCCACTCCCCTGCTGTTTAAATCATTGTTTAGCCACAAGTAAGAAAATGAAATATATTGGCACTGTAAAAAATATGGACATGTAGAACATTAAAAAATAAGGAAAATTAAAATCATCTATGATCACTTACTTAGATAAGCCAGTCAGTAATGAATACAGATGTGTATTTCTTTCTTTTACAGATTTGAAAACAAGACGTCCATTCTATTTCTAATTTTGTCTCTAGCTTTAGATAAAAGATCAATATTTTCCACTTGTGGTTCTTCTGTGGGAGGGTACAACGGTCTTCCACGAGAGCCCAGTATTCTAGTCGTGGTCATGCCATAATTTATGTGACTCACCTCCAGTTTTGCACAAGTATACATACTCTGTTGAGGGAGTTACTATAAACAGTGATGTGATGGGCATCCTACGCCAGAGTAAATATTTGCGCAGAGAATAAGTTACCAGCGTAAAAAACTTGAGGCAAGAGAACTATCCCATTGCACTGCCAAAACTAAATATGGCTCCCACCGATGAACCTGACTAAAGACAGAGTGGCAGTGGGCAAGGCCATTCGAGGAGGGTTGGCAGCCTTGCTTTCCAGAGGTCATGGCCACCTGAAGTCAAAAGGGTGATGGGAGGCAGCCTCTGACCTTGCCCAGCTGAGGCAGGAAAATCCTCTGCTGCAGATGTAGGCCTTCAAGAGACACTGAGGGACAATCAGGTTGGGCTTACAGAAAGGACAGTAGGAAAACATGTTTGCAAAAGAAGATTTGTTTATTTTTTCACATAATGAGAAGCTAGACTATCAAATTAGAGACTAAACATTTGTGGGATCTAGTCCCACTCTTCAAAGCTGTGGCTATAGTAAAGCTGGCATCTGGATCAGAAAGAGGGAGGTCCCTTGCCCGATTATATTCAGTGCTAGTCCTCAAAGAAGCATCCTCTTGAGACACAGCATATCTGCAACATTTATGTGTTGGCCAAGTTTAATTATGGGAAGGTGCACATGATATTAAACCAAACAAACAGAAGCAGGAAATAGAAGGATCCTGGATGTCACAGGTCATTTCTCTGTGATGATCAGTCTACCTGCTACATCCCTAAAGCAGGAGGCTGCATTTACCAGTAAGATAAAATTTTAAATCTTGTCACGCCTCTACCTTCTATTGACAGGGAATCTGTGATTCCCAGACTCACGAAAATGGCCTGATTTTGGGGCGGCTGTCACGTTTGCTTTCACTCTCCCCAAGTGGCTGCAGCAAGAATAAATTGCAGGGATGCGTGTTCCGGGGGCTTGTTCTTGCTATCTTGCTGAGTGCAGCTCTTCCCAGTGCATTTTCACTTGTGCCAGCAACGGCCCTGCTCTCATCCATTATTCAGCGACTTCCGGAATTCTTTGGTTCGGGGCACCCTGTTTTGTGCTACATGGATGGGATTCGGGTTCCAAGACCTCTTGAGATGCTAAGCAAAGCTGTGGTTTATGCATGCGAGTATCCACCTGGAGCCTGGAGCCGCCCCAGAGTGCGATAAGGCCCCATTCAGCCTGCCTGGCGGCTCTAATCCCAGCCAGGCACAGCAGAACAGCAGATAGTACAGTCAGATTGTGTTATCAAACTGCTCCTGTTCAGCTGCACTCTCCTCTTACCTAATTTCCCAGGCACCGCTTTGAGGGACTGTGAGAATCACACACAGGGTAAGAGCGGGGAAGTGTGTTTACTGTGACTGTTTAGCACAGACCGATTTGAAAAGGGAAAGAAGTAAATCAGGAAATTTAAGAGCAAGGCATGTGTTCCAGGACTTAGATTTACATTTGATGTTTTTGATGCAGATTTTCCCGAGACATCACAAGGATTTTAAAAAATCATCTCTATCTAGATTTTTTAAGGTTGTTGTACAGTCACATGTTTTGTGTGCACAACAGACTTGTATTTTAGGATTTTCCTAGCAGGACTGGAAATATTATTATTAATATTATAAAGTAATATTATTTTAGTATTAAAGGAATTCTTTTTTTTTTTTTTTTGGCAGAACTGGAGATTAAATTCAGGGCCTTGGGCTTGCCAGGCAAGTGCTTATTCTACTGAGCCATCTCCCTGGACTTTGAATGTTGAGAATTATATATAATCTATCTATATAGATATATAGATTTTTTTTTTCTGGCTCAGGCTACTTAGTGCAGGGTCTGGTAATGCAGGTGGAAGTGGAATCGAACCAAAGTATCCTGCGCCTGACTACATTTGCATGAGCAGGCACTTTAACAACTGAGCTAAAGTGCAGGTACCCAGAAATTCTTGAAATATCCCAACCTAAGTCCATCCCTCAAAGAAAGAATTGGAGGTGACCTCATAGGCAATGGATAAAGAGAAAGCCAACAGCAAACATGGAAATATTCATGTGAATTGAAAAAACATATTAATAAAAACAATGGCTAACATTTATTGAGGGATAGGTACTCTGTCCAAGTACAGCATAAAGTACTGCTCTTACATCAACCCATTTAGTCTTTAAACCGCCCTTTGAGCTATGCAGGCATTTAGACAATACCTATGCCTTCAAAAAGTGGAAATGGTTTGGACACTTCTATAATCTTATCAAAGTTACGCTGTCCTAGGCTTTGTGGAATTCAAAACTCTGCAGGCAGAGCAAGCATCTTAGGATAAGGATTTGTGTTTTCTGGGAGTGACCAGTACATTTCATTACAAAGGCGTGGTGGACCCAAACAAGGGAGACAGAAGGCTTCTGTCTAAATTCAACCCAAGAGAGTTTGGACTCACAGGGTCTTCTAGGTATTTACAGCTTGGAAAGAACCACAGAGGTGATTATCCCGAACCTGGCACTTCCACAGCACTGCATAATAAATTTGCACTGGAGGAAAGGATTTTAGATGATTCCTGTTTGCGTCTATTAATGCAGCTGCATTAGTTTTTTTTTTAAATACTCTCAAGGAATCCAGAAACCAAAAGTTATAGCAATCACTGAACAATAAAAAAAAATGGCTGGAAATAGCTATGGAAGAGAATTTAGATAAAGCCATATCTCTTTCCAATCAGTAAGTCTCTTCTTGGCCATAAAGTGTGTCTTTTTAGCACAAAATGCCTCAAAGATTCAGAAAAGGGCTCCAAGAGGCTTGCTGGATCTAAAAATTGGCTTTGGGAGGCCATGGAGATAGCTCAGTAGAATAAGTGCTTGCCTGGCAAGCTCAGGGTTCTGAGTTCAATCCCCAATACCACAAAATAAATAATAAATAAATAAATAAATAAATAAAATTGGCTTTGGGAAGAGAAAATTTGAGGAAAGCAGATTTCAAGCTACCCATCAGAACAGAGAATAATTGTTTAGTTTCATCCATGTTGTCTCTTAGACTTAAGATGCAGTGAAAACATCGCAATTTCAAAGTGGAAACGTCTAGACCCCGCTTCACTTGTGATGTGACCTGGTTAGGTTAAGTGATCTCTGGGAGTCATATTAACTCATCTTATTTCCTTATTTGAAATACATGCTTATCTTATTGTGCTGTGGGAAAGAATGAATCAAAAAAGAAATCTAAACAACCCAGTAGTGATTGATGCCAGGTATTTCTTTAACGTATGTGTTGTTTCTGGGGCTGGCGAGATAGCTCAGAATAAAGCGCCTGCCTGCTCAGGCAAGTTTAGGCCAGTGATGTGTTCCCTGGTACTACGCTGCATTAGCCCCACCTCCAGGGTGGGCTGAGCCAGCCTCAGAGTCCGGGCATAGAGGTGCACTCCCCAGCCTGTAATCCCAGCGCTGGAGAGGCTGAGAGCAGGAGGATCACAAGTGAACTTCCAACAACCAAACACATTTAAAAAACTAAATGAACAAACACATATGCAGTCTCCACACTTAACACTCTCCCTTTCTCCATGAATATCCAAGTCTCAAAAAACTTTCCAAACATAGTGAAATTGTAAATATAAAAGAAACTATGTGAATGACAAAATAAAAGCCCACAGAGCTTGTCTAGTGTTCCTATAGTTTTCAGAAATACTTTCTTCATTCATTATTTCATTTCACGCTTGCTATCTGATTATGTCAGAGGTGGCAAAGCAAGCTTTCTTATTCCAGTTTTACAGATGAAAACAGCTGAAGCTCAGAGACATGAAAGGAATTTCCCAAGAGCAATAAGCAAGGAGTCGTGAAGAGGGGCTTCCTTTCCTGTGGCGGCTCCTGTATTCATGTAGCTTGGCCGTTTAAGAATATTTGTTATAGAATTCACACCATTCTGCTAGTTTATTAGAATATAATGGATCCAAGACAAAACTTGACCTCCAAGCACTATCTACATGAGACACTCTGTGACTCTTTTGCTCTGACCTAGTTAAGAGTTTGAAGGAAAACATAAAATTAGGACTCTGTTCTTTAAGTTTGGAGTTTTCAGTTTTCCTTTGATATCAAATGAAAAGTCCCAGAAGAATAAGCCAGCAATACCAGAATATGAGGGTGCTTTCTTGAATTTTAAAAACTGGAAGAATCAGTTTGAAATAATGGCCTCCTATTTCTGCATGGGCAGTGTTGTGGACTTCTCTCTGGAGGCACATGTAAGGTCTGGTGGTCTCTTTTTGCATGAGGCCAACGCCATAGATGGTCATTGATTAGAGGGCTGCAGAATAGCACTACTCAGTGCTATCATATCATTTTTATTCGGTAGCTATGGTACTTCCTTGTAAAAGAACTTTCCCTCATTGAGTCTTTGGGACCCTGAAGTATAGGGCTTTCAGGAAAGGCAGATGTATGTTTGATTCATTTTATTTCCTTATTTTCAAAACAACAAAACGTTTCTTGGGGTTCTCCGAAATCGCCTTGTGGCAGCGTCATCATCATCATCATCGTCATCGTCATCATCATCATCATCGTCATCGTCATCATCATCGTCATCGTCATCGTCATCATCATCGTCATCGTCATCGTCAACGTCATCGTCATCGTCATCATCATCGTCATCGTCATTGTCATCATCAACATTTTTGCAGTAACACGGATTGAACTCATGACCCTGCACTTACTAGATCCCTTATTTATTTATTTATTTGTATTTTCGGGAAGGGTCTACATGGTGTTCAGAGTCTCACTACTAGATCAGACTTGTAATGATCCGCCCATTTACAGCCCCCCAAGGGCTGGGATTACAGGCACGCACCCCCACACCCAGTCTCAATTATCATCTCAGCATGCCTTGTGGGCGGGGCCAGCACAGCAGGCCCAGGGATCAAACCCCCAGCCCCTGCACCTGCTTGCAGGTGCTTTAATCTGCTGAGCTATGTGGCTGGCCCTTATGTTATTATTATTTGTGTGTTCACTTTTATGTCATCATGGACTCATGAATCTAAGTATCTTTAATAAGTTTCAAAATACTATAATCATCCTTATTGTCATTTAAAAGTATCCAACTTTTGCCAGTGGGAGCTAATTCAAGGGTGGATTCTGCATTTGAGTGATATAATCTGTGTAACTCTCTCTGCAGATTGTTAAAAGATCCTGCACACTGAGGAAACTTCACATCAATAGAGCCGGAGGAGGAAGGACTTCTTCGTGTTGCCTGTCCAGCCACCTTTCCCTTACACCACTGGCTCCTCCCATTGTCCCCATCAAGCAGTAGAACTGGTGGTCGCACTCTGTATACCTAGCATGGCGGGGAAACTAGAGCAGATGCCATCTTTGTCATCTAATCGTCCTCTGTAGGCCCCAGCATCACGGAGGTCCTTGGTCTTTGCCCTTCACTTTCTTTTCAGCCGCCACCCACAATGCTCACCTCTGTGCACACAGTGATTCCATGCCAGTGGGTCCCACAGACCAGTGTCACGGGAGCCAAGTTGTGCTGAAGGAACACGTGGCCATTATCAGGGTCTCTCTAAAATCTACTTTGTCACCATAATCAGTATGACTTTCTTCCGGAAGTCCTGCTCAGCACAGCCACATTCAATGGCCTCTTCCAGCTGAAGTGGGCTTTGAAAAATTGCTATCATTTTGTCTAATTAATAAAGCAATGACAGAAATCTAATATATATATTAGATTGAACATATTTATATATAGATATAGATATATAGATATAGATATTCTGTTTAAATCTCTGCAAAAAATCAATTTGTTCTGTCTAAATGTTGCCTTGGGTGCTCTCTTCATCAATTCAAGTGTGAAGCACAGTGACCTTAAGTTGCAAATATTTTTACTTCAGGCATGATTGAAACATCAGAGAGGTAATAGCTTTCAATATTCTTTCCTTAAAGATTTTAAAACGTTCAAATGAGGGCATTTATTTCCCCCCTTTCCTCACTTTCCTGTGCTATATGTTAATCTGAGAAAATAATCTTTAAGCCTTTCAAGATAAGTGTAGCTTGGGGCTACAGGGGGTGGCATTCACATTTGTGCAATCAATACATGGATTAAAGATAAGGGGTAACTTTAAGTCCCTTTCCCTGTGACCTTCCCTAAAAATGCCCTTCTGCCATGATGACTTATCTAAGTAATAATCAGGAAAAAGTGGGTGGTGGCTCTTTTCAAGCTGACGTCTTCACATCCTCCATTGAAATAATGGGTGTTATGTTGACACTCACTTCAATGGAAACAATTTTAAAGCCGTAAACAAAATAACAAATAGAATTCAAAAGAAAGAAGGGGGAAAAAAATCCCAGCAAAATTACAGAACATCTAGAAGCTTTTGTTGATTTTCAGTGTAGCTAAACTATAGCCACAAGGGGGCTCTCAAATCTTCCTGAACACAAGGTAAGCACCGAAGGCTGTTTTTCTAGTAATTAATTTCCACAAATCAATATCACTTACTAATGTACATTAGAGAGACAAGCGACAGACTTCTGACACTTTACACTCAAGTTAAAGAGAGTATTTCATATAAAAATTCAAGGGGCCCACAGTGATTGGAAGTCAAAACCAAAATTAGTTGCACCTGTGATTTTCTGTGTCTGCTCTAGCATAAAAAATCCCAACACTGCATATTTCGTCAAAGGTTAAAACTGAAGTTGAAGCTCTGTGTATATAATGGAAACATGGACTTTTGATGGATTTTAAAGGCTATCCACCTCTTCTGCCACACTGTGTACCCCCAAACAGCCAAGGAGAGTGACACAGCACTTAAAAGGCAATGACCCCTTCCTGGATAGCGAGAATTCACAGAGCAACTAGTTCTAGAGGCGTTCAGCTCCTGCAGAGAGCCTGATGGTGCCGGTGGTATTTACAGTCTGCACCACAAAAGACACTTCCAAGCAAGATGGTGCTTTAATTTTCTGCCCAAATCAGAAAGACAGAGGCAGAGTGTAGTGTTACACTCTGCTTTCAGGCAGAATTGGAGCAAATAAGGACAAAGTGGAAATGCAGTTCTAGCAAATGAGAAGCCACGGTTCACTTCTACCTGGGGAAAATCTAGGAACGTTCTTCCAGAGTGGTTGGGATACCAAAATCACATTAGCCCAAACTCACAAAGTTCTTTCAGCTTTGACCTGAAATGGGTTTGAGCATCTTCCTTTTCTCTAATCAAATGATAAAACAGCCCTAAGAAGGTCAGCAAGGTCAAGTGCTTCTGCTCTCACAAAACAAGAGTGCTTTCATGGCATCTGGGGCTGGGGTCTCTCTCCTCTGGCAATCTGCTTTCCTGAAATCCAGCTGCACTCAGAAGGGCTGGAGGCAGGGCACACTAACTGGGAAAGTGCAGTTGTCCCTGGTGATCGGGCTCCTTGCCCATCATGTGCTCATGAGCCTTGCTTCTGTGCCTTAAAAAAAAAAAAAGAGTACATCCCTGGGTCCACAGCCACCTAACTCACTGGATCTTGTACCATGTGACCCTTGCCTCTTGACCCAAGTTAAAATGTCTGTGTAAGGTAAAAGTTTCAAGCCAATTGTTAGGACCTCAAGGAATCAATGATAGTGCAGTTGAAGACATTCACCAAGGGGTCTTCCAGGTCTGCTTCTGAAACTGGCAAGAACTATGGGGCAAGGATGCATGAAGAGAGGAGGAGTGTTTTGAAGGGGATTAATGGCAATGTGTCTTTTACTGTAATACATATTTTAAATGTGAACATCGAATTTTCTGATTGCACCTTGTATTTCTCTTATGAAAGCCCGGATTTTGACTTACTAGCAATGACCTCCTCATGAGCTCTCTGCAGCCATGAACTGAAGATGTAAGTCTAATGTAGGGCTTGTAACAATTGTAGAAGCCAGGACTTCCTACTTCAACCTGGTTCAGGACACTTCACCTCCAGAAAGGCAAAAGCAGCTATGATAGAGACAGCCCATCAGAGAGGGACAAGTGTCAAGCAGGTAGAAACATCCAGCTATTAATAGCTTGTGAGAATTTACTTTTGGATAAAACAATATCTACTGAAAGCAAAGTATGGGGAGATGGAAAGCAAAGCATGTTTTTGAAACACATTTTATCATAAATAACTGAATCCATCATGAATCTCCCATTGAGGAGATAGTAGGAGTTAAGATGACCCTCCCAAGGATATTCAAGTTCACCTCTGAGTATCTGTGAATATTACCTTAGATTAACACATGAAGACGAGGCCATTTAGCTGGCCTTAATGCAATATGACTTTTTTCTTTATAAAATGGGAACAGAAGGTTATCCGTCTTTGGACACACAAGAGCTTCATGGGACAGATTCTTCTTCCGGTCCTGTTAATACCTTGATTTTGTTCTTCTAAAAATCCAGAACAGGGAAAGAATAAACTTCTTTTGATTAACATATCCACAATAGGGCTATTATTAGTATATGTCACTGCTGTATGGCTTGAAGTACTGGTAGTACATACATGACTGTCCCATCCATAACCATATGCCACTTGTACATCCAGTGGTACAAACTGCCTGATGGCACAGTGGTAGCTCAAGTGCACTGAAACTGTTAATACACTCAGTCTGTGGTACTTTAATTACAACAGCATTAGAAAATTAGTACAAGGAAGATATTTGTTGAATATCACAACCAAGGAAATCCATACTACCCACCCATACTTATAAGCACAGTCTTCAATTATGAATACATTTCATTAAAAATTGCTAAGTATTTGAGGGAAAAAGGAATAAACAAAAAATCTCTGTAAGAAGTAGGTAACTTACAAAATGAAAGAGAGCTTTTAAAACTGCTATGACTATTAGGAGTGATTCCTGCATCTATTAAGCAAGAACAAGATAGTAGGAAGAAGAATAAGATGGAGACCTTAGGGGCTGAGGAGATGGCTCATTAGAATAAACACTTGCCTGGCAAGTGCAAGGGCCTGGGTTCAATTCCTGGTTCCACCAAACAAACAAACAAAAAAGATGTAGACCTTAAAATTAATTTACATAAATGTATGTCTATATATAAAAATCAATAGAGGAGACAAATACTCTGATTCTGGTGACCAGACACAAATGAAGACCCAAGGCTTCATGGAAGACTGACAAATTAAGAGACAGAGAGCTGGATTCTCTCAAATCAGTATCCATTTAGAAAATAGTGAAGAGAAACAGGAAATCAAAAGGGAAGAAATAATAAATGTCAAAACAGAAGATACCTACCTACACCTGAAAAAAATGTGTCCAAGTTGATAAGGCCTGTGGAATTAAAGGAAAGTGAATGTAATTTTAGAACTCAGAGTTCCATAAAGCTTCCTGAAAGAAGAGACCTACAAAGAGCTTAGCCATGTGGAATGGATCGCAGGCAGCCTTCAGCTTGCTCATCAGAAATCTGAAAGTCGATAAACAACGTCTCAACAGCTTCAAATTTCTGAGGGAAAATTAGTTTAAACATTGGATTTTATGCCTAACCAAATGATTGGTCAAGTGTAAAATAAAATAAGTCTTGTTACGATGAGAAAATGTATTATCTCTATACTTTCTGAGGAAAGCAATGTTTATTTGAAAAGATCTCTAGCAACAACAACAAAAAGAAATTCATAACAAATTAAGGATCCAACACTCCAAAATTAACCTACACTGTCAGGGATTTAAAATGATAATAACTTGGATATCTTTAGGAAAAAAAAACTGATAGAAAAAATTACTCTCCTTTCAACAAATTCTATATTAATATATTGAATATTTTAAAGAACAATAACAAATGAAACATACAATAAAAGCAAAAACTATTAGTGACTAAGAATAACAAAAAGCAAAAGAGAAAGTTGCAATTAGGTATGAATGAAATCAAAGCATCATTATTTTAAGGACTAAATGGAACATGGGAAAGCAGAATCTCCTGGCACAGGCTAATGCAATCTGTGTACATTTGTGTGTGTGTGTGTGTGTGTGTGTGTGTGTGTGTGTGTGCATGCTAGAGAGAGAGAGAGAGAGAGAGAGAGAGAGAGAGAGAGAGAGCCCAACTTCTGTGCTAGTAAATAATTGCTTGGTAGCACTGTGCATGTTAATAATTGATTTTTCCATTTTTAGAATTATGCTTAACAGCAAGTTCAGAAACCTGTGTTCTCTGGTGTGGTGGCTTATGCCTGTAAAACCAGCACTTGGGAGACTGAGGCAAGAGAATCATTGCAAATTCCAGGCCAGCTTGGGCTACATAGTGTGCTCAGCAATACTTTGGTGAACTCAAGGTCTGCATAACAAGACCTTATATAAAAAAGGGAAGGAAATCTCTGATGCCCTGAGGACCAGATGGAGATGTCTGTAACCCTTGCAGAGTAAAGTGAAGGCCAGCAGATATGGGAGGAGGAGGGAGACTTGAGGTAGAAACAAATAGAGGGGCACTAATCTTTAATTTTCCACCATGAGGAATCAAGAGATTTTTCAATGGTAGAAACAGAATGAAAACTTTCATTCATTAAGTAATGAATACTTGTTCGAGGCTGTGGACCACGGGTCTCCTTCCTTATCCTTCAGTGCCAATGTTAGTGATTCGAGGCGGGTAAATGGCAGCTAGCCTCCTTGAGAAGGAGCGCTGCAGGCTCATGGCTTTTAACACCTTTTCATTCTGTCCAAATTATATCTTTGTGGGAGGATGCTCCTAGAATTGACATGGAGTTAATACCAATACTCTTCTGTATGTTTAACATTTCTTTCCCTTTTGTCAAGACAGCAATGTGGTTGGCAAACGTGCACTTATGCTACCATTTCTGTAAGCAAATTGCAAAAATGATCTTGATACCCAACTATCTCCAAAGCAAGGACTTTAACAATAACTCCTCCTCCACTCCAGAAATACAATTAGAGAGGAGACAGAACTGGTCATTTCTCTGAAATGGATTAAGAAAAGAGCGACAGAGGAGTCCTGTAACCAATGGAGCCCCAGCAACTTGAACGAGAGGAAGCCTCTCTTCTCAGACTTGGGTCTGCAGGAGTCATTGAAAATAGGAAAAATTTTCAGCAAACCCTAAGCCAAATGTCAAAGATTTGTCCACGCATTGCCAAAGACCACAGCCTAAAGGATATATGTGCCTTAATTCTTTATTTTATTTTATTTATTTATTTTTGGAAGGAACCGAGGATTGAACTCAGGTCCTTGCTCTCACCAGGAAAGTGCTTATTCTACTGAACCATCTCCCTGGCTCCTTATGTGCCTTAATTTTTATTTGAAAATAATTCCTAATATTTAAAAGAGGAATACCACAATTATTGAAAAACTATTTAAAAAAGCAGAACTTCACTTAATGACTGAATTAACAGATGCCTCAAAGTTTGAAGAATAAAAGGTCAGTGTGTACAAGATTATGGCTGTTTCCAGGCAACCACCCATGTCCAACCTGAGGCTCACTTTTATACTTTTTTAAACATGTTTAATGTGACTATAAAAATTTTAAAAGGAAGTTTGCTACTTATGTACATTAACTATGTTATATATTTTATATAGATCAAAGACAATGCTGCTTCACCAAACAAACAAAACCCAGGGCAATAAAGAAAGCTGGCCACTGGTTGGATAAAGTTAAACTCTTGAAAAGTTATTTAATAGTCAATATTTTCTTGAGGAAAGCTGTTGTTGCTGAGTGTGGCTACTTCAGTTTGTGTTTTTGCATGAAAGAAGCTTTGTACTTAGCAGATAAAAGAAAGGGGTCAACTACTTTCTTCACTTGGTCTTAGCCAAAAGATGGGGACACAATTCAAGTACTTTGTAGAAAAGAGAACTTGAATTTGGAATAAGGGGATCTAGAAGGAAATGAAGCCCCACTGAAGAGAGAGGGGAATACGTGGCAGGCATTATGGTGAAAGGGCATAGGTCACACTGGCCAGGAAGAAGTTTCCGGTGGTGGAGGAAGTCAGATTATGGCTAACAGCTCTGGGATTCTGTCACATAAGCCGGGTTAGCCACTCTGAACATTAGAAAAGACTGTACAAGAAAGGACACCTGTGCGAGTGTGAGATCAGTACAGAGAAGCAAGGGGGATGCATTTTTTAGCTGGGGATGGGCTGGGATGCCTCTGAATCCAGGATGTCAGTGTCCATGGTGACTTTGAAGAGGAATGATGTCCTCACCGTTCCTCATGGTAGGTGGTGTAGAATGATAGGTAGTCTACACAAACCTCCCCCAGGCCCTAATTCTGACTTCACCCATCCAGAAGACTTCAATCTCATTCTTCAAATGCATGCACTCCTTTATTAATTATTAATTGATTGATTTGGTACAGGGTCTCACTATGCAGCTTGAACTTTTAGTGATCCTCCTGTCTCAGCCTCCCCAGTGCTGGGATTACAGGTGTGCACCACTACACCTGGTTTTGGTGGTCGGGACAAGGTCCCAGTATTCCAGGGCTGGTACAGCATGCAGTACCATAAATTGAACCCAGGTCTTTGCACTTGTCTGCCTGGCACTTAGACTGCTCAGCGATCTTCCCAGACTTGCACGCACTCTTTGTCCAAGATTGCCTGATTACCGGTGTCAGTTCTGAGTCCACTCTGTTCTCTTTCCTACCACTCTCTTTCCCTGGTGGAGTTGGGAGGTCTTCTCCCCATCTAACTGGAAGTGACTTTGTTAGTTTAGTGGGGACTGCAGCTTAAGACCTAGAGCACCCCTGGCTCAGTGATGCTTCCATATTGGGTTTCAAGCCTTAATGTCCTTTACATAATAAGCAAGAACCACGTTGGTGGTAAAATACTAGATTACAGTGGTAGGTGCAAATCTCCATTTGCTATACATGCTTCACTTCATAATTTGTTTCTAATGAGGCTTTGTATTCATAACATCTTATTTATTAATTTCTCCAACAGATTCTTAAATGACTACTATGTTGCAGCCACTGTATTTTCCATTTTATGAAATAATTCCATGTTTTGGTGCTTTGCAGTAAATGCAGTTGCTCCCCAAAGTAGCAAAAGTTGAATAACATTAAGCTTCTGTTTGAGATTCTTTTCACAAATAACTACATTTTTCCTATTTACATAGAGCTCAAGGCATTTATTGAACATTTTCCAAAGATGTTTTAACACTCCAGCCAAGTAGGTAAAAAAGAATTGCTATTCTGAGTCAAAGATGATTCAGGAACAGGGCTCAAATCATATCAGAAGTAGAAAAGTCCTTTAAAAATAGGCCCGTTGCTTCCTAGTTCTTTCTGGCAGAGCAGCGTCGGGCACCTTCTCCTGATGTGCTGTCCTTCCCCAGCTAAGGCGCTGAATGGAGATTGTCTTCACAGCCCCGAGGTAAATAACAAGAACGGCTTTTCAGCTCTGCTGTTGGTTATACACCAGTAAAAATGTTCATTTTACTTCATTAACAAGAAAAAGACTCAAGCTAGCTAGGGGCCCACTGCTTTTTCCTATAGGACCTAGTTTCCTTAGGACTTGTCCTCAGCAGACCTGATGGAGTTGGGAGGTCTCTAGAGAATTTGGTTCCAGTGGCCCCTGTTATTACTGCTTTGTGTATTGTTCATAGCACATGGGCCTGTAATTAAGATCATAGGAAAGCTTGAATTATTATTTCTTATTTTTGACTAACACAAGTAGAAGAGAAATTGCCTAACCCTTTGACTGCTTTTATTGTGCCTTTGTGAATCACAGACGCTTTCCCTTCAGGTAAAACAACACAGACTCCTCGGGCTCATAACACACAGCCACACTTTGAGTCTGCGCTGAAGACCCCTCGCTCCAGCTCATTTACACTTCCAGGGCTCACCCTCACTAGAAATGCATTTTAGACATGTTTTAAGATTTCTTCATTAGCCAGAAGCCAAGCTTTTACACCTCTTACTTGAACAAATTATTTAACCTTCCTGGAGCTCACTTTCCTTGTATCTAAGTGATGATAAAAATAGTACCAGCCTCTAAGGGTTTCCTGTGAAGATTCAGAGAGAGATAACATGGAGGCTTCCGCTAGGAGCCTATCACACAGTAAGTATTCGATGAACTCAGCTCTTTGCACCATCAGCAAAGCTTTGTGGTAACAACAGGACACAGAAAAAGCCCAAACGAATGAGGTTAGGCAGCCCTCCTTTCATGCCTGATGGGGGAGGAAAAACCCTGCATGACCCTCTCTTCTGTCCTTCTCTCTTCCTTCCTTGCTGACCAAGAAATGTTTCTCTAATACTATAGGTTACATCCAAGGACAATGATGCAGAGCCACTGGACCTCCAAAGTAAGTCCTCACAGTGGGAAGACCCTGAACTCTCTTCTCTCAATCTGTGGAGCCAGGATGCCTTCTGATCTAAGGCACAGTTTTCCTAATCAGCTCTTACTAAATTGGGTTGCTACCGCGTGCCATCTCAGCCCTTACTCATGTGGAACTCTCTGGGTACTGGGCACGGCTTTCCATGGCCAGGAACCCCTCTGCCAATATCCCAGTGTGCAGCACTGTAGCAGCACTCCATTCTAAATCCCCAGCCACATGCATCATGCCAAGCTCTACAGAATCATAACACCAGGTAAACCCCCAAGCCTCACGGGAAAAGATGCCATTATCTTCATCTTTCAGGGACTAAAGAGGTTACACCTCATGTCACCGAGGTAGCCAGTGCAGCAAGGCACACCCACCCCACTGCAAACCCAGTGTCCCTAAGTCTTCTATATTTCTGCTTCAAATGTGGAAAGATTACAATAAGTACAGGCATAGTGAGGAGCACAAAATGCATCCCTGATCTCTCACACTCCTCAGAGCCAGCAGAGCTCATTGCAGGTATGGCCAGTAGGTCACCGACAAAGCATCATCTAAGAAGCTTCTCAGAGCATGGACCCCCAAGCCCTGGCTCTGCATGGGGCTTTGACGTTTCTGCATCTTTCTCAGTGCATCACCAGGACACTGCTAAAGAAGTTAAAAGTTGAAAACTACTAGTCTAAAACTTTAAAGTAAAGAAATAAGACAGAATATGACATAGCAGATTTTTTGGAAATTCCTCTAAAACATTCATCCATAAGAGTGTTCTTTTTGCCAGACATATCTTTCTGAATTCCTAGCTTGAACATTTTCTGGGGTAACTTAAATCCACCAGACATAATTCTTACTTAGGAAGAGTCATGTTAGCATTGGATTACAATAAAGATTTTATTACTAGACTTCACTTTACAAAAAAAGAATACATTGTTATAGGGCTAAAAAGAACCATAATTCACAGTTGATGAACTGCAATCCTAGGGCCAAGAGCTTTTTTCCTTGAGTCTAAAATATTAACCAAATAGCTCAGATGGTTAGAGGTGAATCTATAAATTCTCTCCATATTAGCATGCATGTGATTGTATTCTACTCTGTGGCTTAAAGGAGGGTCATGCCATCATCTGGGGAAAACTTCTGCTATCTCCCCATTCATCTGCACCCTGCAGTGGCCTGACGGGTTTTCTTCATCTGTGTCCCTTCTCCACTTCCCGTGGGCCATTTCCTTCCCATTAATCATCATATTGTCTTCCAGCATCATACTCTAAGCAAGCTAACAATAGGCTCCAATGAAGAATCCCTTATTTGTATAACTTGCAAAATTCCTTGCTACTCGAGGTTGCTTATCTTTTTCTTCTTCCATTTCAGATCTCCTTTTCTGAATTATGCTTTTCAAAGTTTGACCTATGGATGACTGTTAGTTCAGAAATGCTTTCACTTTTGTCTTTTCTCATTTACATACTGCATCAGTTAGAATAAGCTGCCTTGGGTGGGGGAGGTGGCTTGGTGGTCTAAGCACCTTCCTGGCAAGTGAAGAGACCTGGGTTTGATCCCTGGTACTGCATTTTGTGCCAGCCACTGATCCTCAGGAGCACCGTGCCAGCCCAAGACAGGGAGTGGTTATGCACACCTATAATCCCAGCAATGTGGAGGCTAAGACAGGAGGATCACTATGAGTTCGAGCTGCATAGCAAGACCTTGTATCAACAACAAAAAAAACAAATAAATAAACAATAGGCTGACTTGTCTGTACTCTCTGAATAATACTTTAATTCTCACTGACTTAAAACAACTAACAACTATGTTTCTGCAAGTCATGGGTCCATCATAAGTTAGCAAGAAATCAGCATCAATATTATACTCCAGAGTCAACTCATAGAGCCCCCATAGTGAATATGACTGGCTACCAGGCCAGAGGATAAAGCCAGTTCTGAAGTGACTCTTCTGAGCAATTATACATTTTGACCTAAAGGTGACACATGCCCCTTCCACCCTTACTCATTCACCAGAGCTGGTCCCATGGTTCCACCCAGCCACAGTGGAGTCAGGAAGATAGCTAGAACAAGAGCCTGGTGCTCACATGGAAAAATAATATTGGTAAACAGCACTCATGACTATCAAAAGTGCTTTTCCAAATCCGTTCAATATTGAGCACTGAGCCCAGATAACTCCACTCCCGCATTTTCTACTGAGCCCAGGTGAATGAATGTCAGTGTTCTCTTTCTTTCCACTCTGGAATTCTTTTTGTTTCATTTATTTGGCATGGTCACATTGAAATACATTCTAAGTTATTATTTAATGTACATATTGCTCATGACCTTTGAGACTGGAAATTGTCTTTTTGGATGTCATTTACCTGATCTACCAGAGTTAAAAGCACATAATAGATATTTAATAGCACATCTAAGCATTGATTATCTTTCTAAATTACAGTTAAAATATGACATTTATAACACTGCACTTTGATTTTGCTCTACAAACATATATGCTTGCTGCAAAATAGAGCTGTGAACTCCTGATGCATTCAGCTGAAATTTTGAAATCATTTCAAACACGATTTCCTTTCTTCATTTTATAAAGCCCTTATGTTTTATAAAGCTCTTGCTAGGTACCTTTTAATGTTTTACATGCACCCCAAACACATAGGACAGTGCCCAACATAATGAGCAATGGCTACATGTATCTGTTGAATAATTCATCCTAGGTTCATGACACTAACACAAAGTAACCTCATTTTACAAATGAAAAGATTAATTGCAGCTTAGGAAAGTCTGACAAAAAAGTAACACAGTAGTCTTACACAAAATAAAACTTTTATCAAAACTACTGAAAGAATTCTGCTTTATTTTGAATAGAATATATATTTTAAAACCATTTTAGGCTCTTTTTCCAGCTGTCTTCTTATGGCAATGAAGAGAAGCCAACTCTACCTGGGGCAGATAGAACAGGACATTTTGTATGTGTGTGTGTGTGGGGGGGATTGTGGGTGGAGGAGTCTGTGTGGATGGAACAAGAGGTCAAGGAAATCTCAGCGAACTGGTGTTTGGCTAAGAATTAGGTTCATAGCAGAAGAGAGAAGTGTGGAGGGCAGGTGCTGGTGCAGCCCCAGGGCACAGCAGGAAGTCAGCTGAGGAAACAAGGCAGGAGTCCTTCCTGCTATGTCTGGGGCTCCATAGCTGTCACACCCTGAACTCTAGCTCAACCCTCTGACCATCTGCAACCCATCTTTGACTAGTGAGGTCACTGCCTTAACGACTGATAGGCTGGTTCAAATTTGGTTAAGCCTTTCTGCGAGCTTGTGTGGCACTGTTATGTGAGACAGTGTCCTGTCTCACCCATCTTGGGACTCTCAAATGTAAGAAGATCAGTAAATGAAGCAAATGGAAATTTTCAAGTCCAGTTATATGGCGTTGACCAGACTTCATGAACCAAACTGATATTCCTGACCTCAAATAAAAAAATAAATGCAATCAATGCTTGTCTCAGAGCTTAGTGTATGTAGCGTGGGTGTCCAGGCAAATTGTTCCTTGATAGTGGATCCAACTGCTCTTCTTATTTCACAGTGAGAAAATCTTAGGAAGGTTGCCTGGCTGGACTAGTAATATAGAATAAAAGTCATGGAGGTAAGTTCAAAGCTCTGGTTTATAAAATGGCTAAAGGAAAAAAAACGATTATAGAAAGTATTTTCTCATCAACATGGTATCTTAACTGCTATCAGTCATCGTTCCAGATCATCCCTCTAACTTGTAGTTCACATCTGCTGGGAGTTAGGGAGTAAATGAGCACTACCCCAGTACTCAGGAGAAACTCAGATGTTCATAGGAGAGACAGAAAAGGATACAGACAACTACTGTGTGGAGCAGAGCAGCCTCAAGCAAGGAATGTGGACAACTATGGGGGGCTGAAGGATATGAGGAACAGCTTCTTAGCAGTTATACTCTGAAGACCATCAGAGTTGTTGGTAAGAGGGAGGTGGTGGCACAAGGGACCTGCAGATGAGTGGAGTAGAAGCTCGGGAAGTCATCAGTTCTTCCTGGCTTTGGCTATGTGCACAGCATGGGGCTGGTGTGGGCCGCAGGGGCCTGTGTTGCCACACCTGGCTTTGCTTACACTTCTGATGACCTTCAGAGGGTAGTACCTCAGCATTTAAAGGACATAGTACAACTCTTACTAGGGGAATAATGACTCAGTAAGGAATGGAGGAGGCTAGATGTGGAGCTCAGTTGGGAATAGAGTTGTAATTACCAGCCATCTTTTGTTTTGTTATATTGTGTTTGTTTTGAGTGGTTTTCCAGGAATTGTGTTGAAGGTTTTCCAAGCATTATGTCCCTTATTCTTCACATCTGATTACAGCTGGCATTCACCCTCTCCAGAGGCTTAGAAACTAAGCCATAGAGAATTTAAATCATTTGACTAAGGGTCCACAGCTAACTGAAGTAGAGGTAGGCTTTGAACCTAGCTATTTCTTGTTTTGTTAATCACAAATTTTAAATTTGTGTCGGCAGATGTCTGTGGTATGCAAAGACAACATTGGTCATGAGTTGGTACCTGTGCATAACATGCTCCAATTCTTTCTTCACCCCCTTCCCCTCCCCCACCTCCTGTCCCCATCCCTCAGACCCTTTCCCTTGCACCCAGATCTTTCCAGAAGCCTTACTTTTTTCTTTTATGATGTTGCACCCCTGAAGATGCCCACAAGAGAAGGCATCTCATAGGCAGGTATACAGATTTGGCAAGTATCTGCTTAGAAAAGAACAGACGTTTTAGAATCCACCAAAATTTAAGAACATGAATCTCACTGGCGATTGAACCACCAACGTTAAAGTAGATGCATGGTTAATGTATCTGACACACTTGTTTACCTATTCAGTTATCTAAGAACATGTTTTGCAAACTGATTACTGGGAATATTGAAAATATAATGGGTGGTATATTGTGGCTAAGCTTTTGTGACTCATGCAGATATTCTATAATATTTAATTTAATATGTTCTTCCAAACAGATTAAAGTGCTATAACCTGATTAAATACCAGTTTATACCATTTCCTAGTGGAGGTTTGCTTTCAAGTGCTCCCATAAGGAAGCCAACATTTTGTCACATACTCCTGGTGTGTACAAATCTACTCTATCAATGTGCTACTGTGTATTATTTTAATCACTTCTTAATTATCATGATACTATCTATTTCTGGATCATATACTCAATGATAAGAGGGGCTGGATAAATTTTGTTTCCATTATTCCTTTACTGTCTGGTACATGCTCAATAAAATTTCTGAGTTCATGAATATATAAATTAATTGAACTTTGACCATTCATTACTCTGAGAGCTGGAAACAATTTAAAGATGCATAAAGAGTGGATTGGACTCACCCATGGAGATGCCCTGGCTAGCATCACAGCATTGCATTTCCTGTGTCGGGGTAGCCTCCACCATATTTTACAGGTAAAATTAATTCCATTTCTGGCCACAGGCTTATAATTTGATGAGTGATACAAATACCCGAAACCTTAGGTGTTTGCAAGTGTGCATACATATTTCACACAATCCTCCAAATTGAGTATGTGGAACATTTCAAGATAGAACTACTCAGCTCTCTGGGCTCTAAAATATATACAAACAATTAGAGTCCTGCCTCTCTAGAGGCAGACTGTATAACTTCTAGAATTGTTTTAAATGAGCTTCACTGGGATATAAATGTCAAGTTACAATTTTATAGATTTTCTAATGCTGTCTAACCCAATTAAATTCACCATGAAAGTATTCTTCTTGATGATATTTACTATTATGTTGCATTATAACCTCTTGTTGTAGACCTGTAGAGAAATACCAAGACCTATGTTCTTTTTGTTTTGGCAAGCGTCTCTATCCAGGCATAGTGAAACACACCTGCAGTCCTTAGCCCAGCTAGTTGTGGAGCCGAGCCAGTAGAATGACAAGTTTGAGGTCACACAGTTGATTCCATGGCTGAAAGATAGGGATAATGGCAGCATCTCGAGCTTTGGGTTTGGGGAAAATATAATTATGTGCTAATGTCAAAAAGAAAAATGCTTATTTAGGACAGTGTTTAGAACATGATAGCAATAAATAAACGTTGGCTCTTTGTCCGATCATTGTCGCCATCGTAATCATCATGAGCAGCGGCAGCACCATAGTCATCATGCTTCTCTTTTGGCATTTAAGGCTGGTCATCTCCTAGACACATTCATTCTCACTTCTACCAGCTACAATGACGTTATGTTCCCAGTAACCTGAGCCTCCCTGTGTGTATTTATGTCCTTATTTCCCCTTCAGCTGATCTTCCCCTTTGCATACTTATAGGTCCCGTGTTTGTGAATGCTGTAAGAGGTCCTGGCTAATATCACAGCATTGCATTTCCTGTGTCAGGGTAGCCTTTGTAAAGCCAGGTGAGTTATTGACATAAATATGAATCTGTTGATGAGTTTTTAAAAAGGGAAAATGGATTATGGAAAGATGAAATGCTTTATCCTTAAAGTAGGAAAGAGGATAATTCCTATGCCCCAAACCTTAGCTCCTAGTCTTTTTGTGTAGAAGACCACTGAAGCTTTCTCAGTCTCTGAATTTCCTCACAGTAGAAATTCTCAGAGTTTGATGGGTTTTCTACTGCATTCCATGCTTCTCATTGTTGAAACAAGTGTCAACAGCTCCTTGTGTTTTGACACAGAAACTTTATCAAAGGGAGCAAAGACCCTGACAGAAGAGGTCAGAAAAACTGGAAACGAGAAAGAACCCTTGGAGCAATGTGTACTGCCAAGGTAACCTGCATATCGCAGAGCGAACCAATGCAAGCACATATTTTAATATTATTTTTGAGGGGGAAAAAAACCAATTTCCTTTATTCCCAATAGGAGCTATGATTAATCTATAGAGGTAAGAAAAAGGAGCAGCCAGACACACAGCCCTTGAGGATTTATAGCTGTGGATGTTGATAAGCATAAGTTTAGAATTACATTTATTTGTAAGCCTCGGGCTGCACCCCGAACATTCCAGGCACCTCTGTGTTTATTCCACATGGCCTCAAAAGCCACAGAAGGGACATTTGTGGCTGCCACCTGCCCTATATTTCTCTGCTGAGATTTGCCTTCCTATGTTCCAGTAAGTTTAGCTACATTTCCCCACTCTACTCACTGCTACCCTCACTTCCAGCCTTACACGACTCAGTTGCTCCATGCCTCAGAACAACAGAATGGAAAAGCCCAGCTGGAACAATGACATAAATAATTACTGCACTGCTCCAGTCTATAAGTTTGTAAGCCCATGTTTTATATGAGTCCTCATATCCCTCCCAAGGTACAACCAGAGGCAGAAGGGAAATGGGTCTAAAGTGCTTTTCCTCCCAGTGAGCTGCATAGTATTGAGGCCAGACACCCCCTCACCTCCACAATTCATCAGGATCTGCAGAGCATGAATTATACTGGAAATGCCTTTTTAGTACAATCCCTCCCTTCCCAATCCACACACCATACAGCCGTATATTCCACATGATTTGCTAAGTGCTTCTTTATATTATAGGCTAGAAACAGACTCATAATTTCCCTCTCCCGCTGTCAAGACTCCCGATGCTCACATTGTCCATGCCCTAGCACAGAAAGGCTTGCCTGCCCATGCTCAGGATGGGATCTAAAACTGCAAATTCTCACAAGATTTCAAATTTGGGCATAGGGCTGTTTGCCAAGATATACTGAATTCCAATTTTTGGCTCTAAATCTGTCTGTTTGGGTCTTAAAAGAGAACAAAACAAAACACATTCCTCATCACTTTGTGCAGAGTCATTCTCACCTGCCCCTTGGGTACAGTGAGGATTAATGGCTTCTATTTCCTAACCTCAGTCCCTCTCTGGTAGTAAGTTAGGGATATGGGCCCATTAACTGCAAATGTTGCTCCAGTGGCCATAGAGGATTAATATACCTCCTCAAACCTTGAACTTACTGGTACAAATCTGGCTCGGTGAGTTAATGGGATAATTAGTTAATTGTCAACATTGCAAAGATGCAAAGTGTCATTGTTTTACACTTTCTTATATTCCATACAGTAATAACTGTATAAAAGAGAGACCATGAGGAGTGAAACATGCTGTGTGATGGTGATGTGCAAAGCAGGCATCAACAGTCTCTTGTCCCCTTCCTCTCTGGGAGATAGCATTAACTGCATCCCGTGGGCAACTCCTACCACAAGACTAGTGGGGAAGAGAATGGAAGCCACCATTTAAAAGTCCTTTGGATGTGAGAATGGTTGTTGTAACATCAAATGAAGAATTAAAGTCATGGCAAAATGATCTGTTCTTTTGCGGCTGGGTGTATGGGAGGTAGCATGCTGCTGTGTGAACCGGGGAAAGGTCTGAGCTGAAACACAAGTAAACATGCAAAATAGTGAGGAGCTCCATAGTGAGGCTTTCTGATGCTGCTTGAAAATAAGCATTTGTTTTTATACCAAGAATCAAACTGAGGACCTTGTGCTTGCCAGGCAGGTGCTGCTGAGCTACATCCCTAGCCTGAAAGTAAGTTTATTCTAGAGCCATAGAAAAGAGCAAAGCAAAGATACTGAAAAAATGTGAACATTCTATAAATAAGCATGAGGGGACACCAGCAGGGGCGTCTGAGTCGCAGACACTCTTAACAAGAGGAAGCCATTGGAAGATGTTCAGCTGCACGGTTATGATTAGAGATTATATAGCTCAGACAACTTGTTTCGAAGGAGAACATTTTAAAATTTCATGAGCCTCTGGATGATTTGGGAATGTGTTCAATCCCTGAGCATACCAGTTCATTTTGAAGAGTTGGAAATCCTACACAGAACAGTCACAGACCAAATGATGGATAATTAAACATTCCCGGTACCCCAGGAAGCATGTTTAATTTAAGCTGCTTGCCAACATAGTAGCTAATGAGACTTTTGGAAAAAATATGCTCCAGGAATAGCAGAATTTTTTTTCTTGAAAAGTGAATTTTCATTAGAAACGGGGAGAAAACCCTACATAGAACACATGCAAATACAAATGTGTGAGAATATTCCTCAAAAAATGAAGTCAGTCCTCTCACCTGCCCCTGTAATAGTCACTCTTCTGTCTTTAATGTTGGCCAAACTCTGATTTTCTTCTTACTTCCACCCTTTCCTGATAGGTCTAAGCCATTACTGATGGGTCACTGATGCAGGAGATTGTTCTACAGGCGAGCTGCTTGGCCATTTTTGTCAATGAGATATGCAAGAATGGCTACTGGAAAGGGGTGTGAATGTTTCCCTTCCTGGGTATTTCTCAAGTCAGAGCTCTCTCCTCTTCAGCTGTTGTCTAATGCTGCATCTTACAGTGCTTCTGGAATTACTTCAATGGTGCTACAATTAGAAGTAGCAGTGCCCTTTTGATGAAGCTCCTGAAAGAGAGCCAGGGTCCTTAATGACATCCTTGAGCTACTGATCTTGCTATAACATACCTTGGAGTCCTGTTATTATGAGAGGATAAATCTCATTATTGTTTATTCCTGCTGACCTGACATCTCTATTGCTTGAATTCAAGATATTTATACAAATACAAAAGCAATGGTCCTGTCCTGATTTCTGTATGATCCAGAAATATCAAATCCAAGGTCATATGTTCATGTAGAGTACAATCTGTGGGGCTGAACATGTGGTTAGATCCTGTCTACTGACTGTATGAGCTTGGAGAAGTCACTAACATTTTTAAGCCCTAAGAATTTTGCCTTGGAAAGGTCAATAATCAGGTAATCATCTGAACAAGTTGAACATCTCGGTTGCCTTTCCCTTGTTGACAGACAGCATCTGGGTTTCAGGTGGCTCCTCCTCAATTCACTCTTATTTACAGGATATTTTTGAGAACAGTGTATAAGCTCATGTAAAAGAACACTTGCAAAGTGTGTGCTCAAGAGTAAGATCTATGATGCAAACACACGTACCATATAAAGGCAACACTGACAGCTGTTTTCAAATAGGAAGACAAATCAAATGAGAAAATAAACACCATTCAAGCAGCAGGACAAATAAACCTTGAAAGACATATGGTATATTGGACAGCATCTGTATATAGGGCTTAAAACTAACTTTTTATACCAAATGTATAATTACGTTTAAGCATAAATATTGTTTTCTTCAAATCTCTGAGGAACCTGGAATCCAAGGAAAGTGTACTTCATGAGTCTGGAATCTGAGAGATCCTGAAGGTTCAGCGTCGTGGCTGTCAGAGGAGGATCAAATGAGCAGGCTGACATGGAACAGCCCTTGAAGCGTGAAGGAGAACAGACGGAGTGTTCTGAGTCGAGTCCGTGGAAGTGTCCATGGAGGCTGGGCACACCACTTATGGGATGCTGGTAAAGGACCAAGTAAGAAAAAAGAAGTGATCACAGGGTTTCTGTGGAGAAAAGAGGAAATGATGGGGTCATGTGGAGGACAGAATAAGGCCTGAGAAGGAGGTACAGTGGCTTTATTCATCTTTTATATTTTACTGGGACAGGATAAAAAGAAGTAGGACAGTAAGGACAATGAATTTTAAAATGGTGTTTTCTTTTCTTTTCACTTAAGAGGAGAGACTAGAAACTATGCCCGTTTACTAATGCGAACAAGGGAAAGAAGAGAGGGATTGATGGATCAGAGGAAAGGGAGGTGGTGGCAAGTAATGGTTCATGAAAAGAGTGATAGCGATGAAATATTTGGCTTCTGATTGGGTCTGGTAAACTACACTTTATTACAACATGAGAAGAAGGGTGGATACAGATGGCTGTAGGTACCCTGGTAGATTCAGTTATGGAATGACGAGTAGATTCTTACCTGTTGGCTCTCATCTAGGACAATATGATATAGAAGCAAGCAAACAAAATATAAGAAAACATAAAAGCAAACTGACAAAGAAAGAGTTATGCAGAAATATAAAAATCTTGTATATTTTCCTTGTTCTAGATTGTAGAGTTTTGACCCTGAGATGAAAGCCAGAATTGCGAGAATGAAGAATAGAATTTGTATCTAGCAAGAGAGCTCTTAGTCAGTTCTTTCGTTCAGGGAGCCCCTTAGATGAACAGCTCCTTCAGAACAGAGGTAGTCTAAAAACTTTGGGACAGGATAATCCCAAATTTAAGAAAATAAGTTATCTGATAACTGTCAGATACTTGGTGGCAATGCAATGTGACAGGAAGAAAATAATCTGGGTTAGAAGAAATGAAGTAGATTCCCAGCTTCATAATGACACATGACACACACACTGGAAAGGGGGTCTTCTCTCTACTTCATTTCTCCAGCTAGAGATTGTGTCATATAGATTTGTCCTGAAATCAAATCATCACTGTGATGATCATTATCATTTCCCTGATATTACTCAAAGCTATTATTTGTTGGGCTTTGGATGCATACTATAAGGTGGTAATTCTAAACTATACTCTTCATGTTCACTTACATGCACACACTCAGAGTGATAAACTGGATAATGCTCTTCCAAAGTTCATATATTGCCACTTCAGTTCCTAGAACATCAGAGAGTTATTGTGTTTGGAAGTAGAATCTTTAAAGGACTGACTAACTGAGACCCTGAACACCCTGTAGACCCTTCCCTAAAATACAGAAAAAAAAATTAATGGATAAAGTAGTGACTAAATTCACCTATTAAGATGGATCCTGATATAATCTGACTTATGTCCTTAGAAAAGGGGCAATAAGACACACATAGAGGTATTATATGCCAAAAGAAAAGATCTCTTTATTTTTTGTACTTTTTAGGGAAGGGTCTACAGGGTGTTCAGGACCTCACTACTAGATAAAACTCATAGAGATCCAATTGTTTACAGCCTCCTAAGAGCTGGGATTACAGGGGCATACTACCACATCCAGTCTGAATTGCTGTCTGTGTGCCCTGGGGGTGGGGCGGCCCAGTTAGCCTAGGCATTGAACTCCTGGCCCCTGGGCCTTCTTGAAGGTACTTTAATCTGCTGAGCTATTTGGCTGGCCCTTAGAAAAGTTCTCTTGAAGGCACAGAGAGGTAATAACCATTTGGAAGCCACAGACAGAAGCTTTAGAAGAAACCAAATCAACTGATGCCCTAATCTTGTACTTCTAGCCTCCAGAACTGTATAAAATAAAATTTCTGTAATTTGCATCATCCAGCCTGAGACATTTTGTGAGGTCAGGCCAAGAAGAACACACACACACACACACACACACACACACACACACACACCCTTATCTTTACCTTGACTTTACTGAGTAAGTTTCATTTTCTTCTTTCAAATGGGGGCTTAGAGGCTCAGGGACTGTCCTAAAGTTAGTGTGATTGACAAATGCTTATAAGGTTCATAGTGACTGTAAATCCCCTCTAAAAATGAAATATTGAAACCATAGAAACAAAACTTTAAAAACTCTTGATTCTGCATTTCCCATTACTCTATTCTTAAGTAGATTTTTACCTAATGTAGTGTGATGTCATAACTCATTGTTGTCCTTGTTTTAAAAGCTCTAGGATCGGTATCTCTTCAATTGTTTATTCCCAGTTTTATTTGCCCTTGCTATTGCACCTTTTATTGGTTCCTTCTATCATTGCAATTCTATCTTTCAAACTCAATTAACCAAATTGTTTATTCTTCTTGCCTTTGTTCTCAGCTCAGCTTGCATAACCTCAGGGGACTGCAGCTTGCCAGTTTTGCAGTGAAGTGCTTAGATCAGAACTCTGAGCAGGACCCCTTTACTAAGACAGCATTGCTGTCAGATGGTGTGTGTATCAGTTCAGCCCCAGAACTCATAGCTCTGAAAACATCTGGGATCTCTGCTTTCCCCTGCAGCATTTCACTCCTATTAAAAGTGGGGCTTAAAATCTCCCTTGTGCATCTTCACTTGGAAACTGGGTGACTTCGAATTGAAGGGTCAACATACACAATTAAAGGGTTTGTCCAACTGGATCTTTCTCTGAGTGTCTTCTTTCAGAAGGCCAACCCTTTTCATATCATAGATAGAATTTTTAAAACATGAACACTTTGAAAGTTGCCGATGTCCTCCATTTATTGATTTGCATGGTTTGATGTCTGGCCTGTTGCAGTTGCAGGCCTTAGACAATTAGGGACACATCTACTTCTGCAGAAAGTTATAGAGAATGCTCACCGCAGGACTACCTGACCCATAGTCCCTCCCAAAGAGACAGTCATCCACTCAATGACCCCTCAATGACAAGGAATAATCCCATGGCTCATCAAGAAGTAGCAATGGCAGGAAAACAGCAGTCACCAGGTTCCTAAGTAACTGTTCTATAAGTTTACCTACATGTTATTCTTCGTTTTAACCAAAATTCTAACAGCTGACAATTTTTTGTTATTAACAAAACAAAAACTTGGTGAATTTAAGTAATACAGCCAAAGTCTTAGAAGTATAATGTATCTAACATTATTTATCTTTGCTCTATTAAATTGTCTTTCAAACCATTCTTGCCACCCTTTCAAAATGATGAGTTTCTTTAAAAATTTAACCTTTGAAACTTCATTGAGTTGAAGGGTGCTTCCTCATGCCACAGCCTTTGTGACTGTCTTGATGGAGAAGTCTAGATGTTCAATGATCCTTTGAATTATTGGTTTATTGCCATATCACTCAAAAGATGACAGTATGGTTCATTTTTAAAATTTCTTTGTGTTGAGGTTTTGGCAAGATCTGTTTATTGCTGTCATGTGGAAAAAGAAAATACAATGAGGCTTGAAATGTAAAGTTTCTCTTTCACCATTCATATAAGGGCCAGCAAGAAATCAAAAGACAGGATGTCACTTCCAGCCATTGACTTAGACAAACTAAAGAAAAAATTAGATATAGTGACTACTGCTTAAAATACATGAATCCTAATGCCTTTAAAAGGTAACAGACTAAAAACAGATCTTTGATCAATCCCAGTGGCAACATTATGGGCTGTAATGATGATAATTGGAGTTTGTGTTGCTTTTTTCCTTTCAAATCTGTCAACTTATATATCAGAAAACAGACTACAGCTGGACATGTAGAGTGACCACCATTTCGAGGGACCACCTGATTCTTCTCCATCAAGCAGCCCCTCTAGGAAGTTCAGGTCCTTGTTACTTTGTGGAGACTGCAGAGAATTCAGTTAGATGCTTGTTGCCATGGGGATGAGTAGGGGGAAAGCTCTTCAATGAAAGCCGATCTCCCAACATAAAACCTTCCATTCAGACATGATTCTATTTGGGATCTCTGGAGGTCAGCCTGATAAAAATTCAAAAACTGTCAGAAATTTGAATGACTATAAGTATAACCTTTACACATATTTTAGCTACTTTTTTGTTTGAAGAAAAGCAAGATGTATATTAATGAACTAATGGCAGAATCACCAAGTTAATACAATTTTGGTAGGTTAGCAGTTAAGAGAAAGAGATTGGAATTCAAAGAGTGGCTTTCAAATTCTGCTTCCTGCTACTTATTAGCTATGAGGCCTTGGGAAATTAACCTCTTGTGTCCTTAATCACCTTACCTACACGATGGAAATCATCATGCTCAACTGAAACCTAATGGGGGAATTCAGAACCATATCAAGCATACTTCAAATGCCTAGCATAAAGGCCAGTCAAATAGCTCAGTGGATTAAAACAACTGCTTAGGCAGATACAGAAGTCAGGGGTTTGATCCCTGAGCCTGCTGTGCTGGCCCTGCCCCTGGAGCACACTGAGATGGTGATTGAGACTGGGTATAGTGGCATGCACCTCTAATCCCAGCATTTCGAAGGATGTAAACAGGAGGAACACTATGAGTCCAATCTGCATAGTGAGACCCTGTAGACCCTGTATTAAATACATTAAGAAAAATATCTAGCATAAAATAAAAAATATTAGATTTTAATATTAAATTAGCTATTAACATTATGATAGTATTGTGATAAATGTCATCAGTTCAGAAAGTAGGTCTTTAATATGCATTTGCAAAGGTAGTAAAGGGGGTGGAAAAAAAAAGTAAAAGATTCCAGAGAAAATAAAAGGGTTGCTGCTGAAATGGCTTTGATATAGGTTTTTTTAGGGGGGGATAGTTGGAAAATTTTAAAAAACTGAAATGAACATTTCTTAAGATCACACATTAGGGTACTAAGGTGGAACTCTCACATGCAAATCAATATTATTTGCCAAAAATATAAATAAGAAAATTCATCAGCTGGAAGAAGAAGTATTGCTACAATGTGCATGTTGCTTCCATCTGGAAGAAAAATGCGAGAAAGATGCTTAATATTCATGACTGACACATTTTCTTTGTACTGTCAGTCAGCTGGAACCAAAATACACAGCTGGTTAGAGAGCCCATCTCTAGTTCGTGTTTCATCTGATGACCTTATACATCAAATCAAGAAATGTGGGCTAAAACAATGCTCTTCATCCTGGTTTATTTTTTTCCAAGGACGATACAGGACCAATATCTGCCACAAACCTGTTTCCTTTCTTCACCTTTAAAGTTCTTATCTGAAGTCAACCCTAGATTTCAAGGATATAAGTCCAATTGTCAGACCCCAAAATTAGAAGAAAGAACACACACACACACACACACACACACACACACACACACACACAGCCAAATATTGTATTTGTAGGTAAAGTAATTTGTCAAATACAAGATTCATTTTGTTGTCAAAGCACTGAAGCTAGGTAGAGATATTTTTAAATCTTTTTCTTTGAAAACTTGGCCATAAATATTCAGGAAATCTAAATGCTGGGAAGAAGTTGCATTGTTCAATTATGTCCATTTTTTAAAGATTCTAAATCGGTCCACTCAGATTCTATCTGTTATTACAGATTCTTAGAATTATAATTTGCACAAAGTATTTCCTGACCACATTTTGCACATCCATAGGGTGTGCATACCTAATTAGAAGCTTAGGGCTTTAGTTTTCAAGTAGGAAGTAAGTATATGAAATTTTAACATTTTGTCTGCGATCAGAAATTGAAATACAGGATTGACAGAGGAAGGATGACACCAAAGTGCCTGGTCTGTTTGGAAAAAAAAGAAAATCACTGGCCCTTTCCCATTTGTCTGAGAGAGTGAAATATGTCATAAATGCAAAATCAGAAACAAAAGCCATCAGGTAAAGGTATGTCTAAATCTTCCCTGAGATTCCAATCCTCTTTAGCATGTCAGCTTCAATCAATAAGAAAAATATTTGGATGGTGATGACAAAACTAAAAGGAAGCACATTATTACCCTTAAACAATGCTTTATGGGAGAGGTAATTCTTACAACCATATCTATGCCCTTGTTTCCTCCCGAGAGATTCCTCAAAACTAGTACATAAGTCCCACAGTGCTGTATTGCAAATACATTCCTGGCTCTCAAGCCTTCTGAAAATTGATTGCAGATTTACACATCTTTGCTTTTTGGTATGTTGCAGACTAGCAACCGCTGGGTGACAGTGTGGTTGTGATCCTGCGGTATGAGAGATTTAATTAGACATCAAATGTTCACTGCCTAATGATGGTTGTTTAAATTATCAAGGCACACATTTCAATTCTCCGACCCACAAGCTGGAAGGAAGCATGAGGTAAAAATACAGTAAATCCCCTTCGACATGATGGGATCAGGGAAATATCACGTTACCACTGGCGGGCTCACAACTCACCGCCTCTCCTTCTCTAATAGCTGGGGCTGTTTTGTATTTCATAGATGATTGCTGCTTATTCTCTGTCTCCCAACTACCAAGTCTGCTCATCATCGCATTTGTCAATTTAATACCGTAGCTAATTTCACCCCGGAATAATGTTTCTGTTTATAGAAGTCTAGCCTCTGTGGCAAACAACAAATACCCAGGGGTTTCTAGGGAGCAATGCTAATAGATGCTGGAATGGGGAAAGGCTCTCCAATCAAACCCAGCACCTATTCCCATTCCTGTCAGCCTAGCCCTCAGGAAGTGGTGATTAGAACCCTGCTGTGTGCAGCTGTTTGCTTGCAGCCTGTCAGCAGACAGAATGAGGACTGGGCCCCTTGCTACTAGGACTTGGAGGCTAAGATACAGGAGTAGACCTCCACCAAAGGTCAGGACTACAAGGGGATATCTGCAAGATAGGAGCTCACGGCCGCTCAGGGCTAAGTGATGACCTCCACCCTTTTCACTTAACATGGTGCGGCCCACACTTGATCAGGTGAAGTCACCTGTGGTCATCCCAGCAAACTGCTGTGGTGCCCAGGGGGCAGGAGCAGTTGCTGATTA
Organism: Ctenomys sociabilis; assembly: GCA_004027165.1. NCBI lineage: Eukaryota > Metazoa > Chordata > Mammalia > Rodentia > Ctenomyidae > Ctenomys > Ctenomys sociabilis. Next base: position 62,760 of record PVKA01010479.1, read on the forward strand.
GAGAAGGATTGATGACAGCAAGTATTTCCCAGGTATGAACCATCTGGGCAGGTGTCTTTTAAGTAAGATTAATAAACATATGTCACTGCAAGTTTCTCATTACAAGAGGCATGATAATAAAGCATCAAAATTTCTGAGTCCAACTGCCAGGCTGCCACAGAGCAAAATTTCTCCAGATAAACAAAGCCCTGTGCCAGCTGGGATAGGAAATGCTGCCCTTGCTGCACCTGAAATGTTTTATACCAAGGTAAATAGGCTTCCTTCTTTCTGGAAAAGTAAACATGAGGCACGGGGTACTTTGGCCAAGCCAAAACATGGGTTGTAAAATTTCTCAACCTGCAATCTGTATGCACGCAGGCCAAAAATCAGTGACCTGGCCTTTACGCTATGTCCCAAGCCAAGTAAGAGACCATTTTAGAGGTTTATATTAGAAGTGAGTGGCCAAATGGGTGGAGAGATCAGCCACTTCCAAAGACAACTGTGGACAGGTTAAAGACCCTTGTGACAAATGCGGGCAGTTTTTCAAGGAACACTAGCTGTATTGAACATTTATTTTCTCCCAGAATATCAAAATGGGCTCCCAAGAAACCATCTGAGCCATTGTTGAGCTGCAAATTTGGGATCAAACTATGTTTCCATTCTGTAGTTCAAATGGGTAAGTCTAACACAGAACATTTGTTTAAATCTTGTGAAACTGAGGGCAATCTATTTTCACAATAACTGCAAAGTGCTCAGAAAACAGAGGATCAAATCTTCTTATCTCTAAAAGATTATTTGCAATATTCCCATTTGCTTGAACTTGTAGTGAAGTGACAATTCATTTTTCATTTTTTGACCTAGAGCAGTGTATGTGTGTGTGTGTGTGTGTGTGTGTGTGTATGTGTGTGTGTGTGCGTGTGTGTGTTTTTGAACTGAAGTTAGTGCACAGATTGCACTGAACAGATCTCATAAAGCAGAACCATTTGTCCACCCAGAGGTAGTATCTCTGAAAAAAGACTCATTGTATTTCCCCTGTTCAGAATGATAACTTTCTATGAGAGATGAAACAATCTGAAAAGGAGAGTTGCAATTCACAGTTCTTAATAAAATTTGTTGGTTGCTTGCATTCATTTGTTTGGGATTAGGTTCCTTAACCATTCATACTCATTTCAGAGTTTATTTCCACTTAATCAGACTTCTTGGTTGAAATTTTTCCTATAGTTGCAAAAACAACACAACTTTAGAAGTGTTTTTGAGGTTTCAGTGCTAAGTAAAATGGATTTAATCCCTGCTTCTCAGAGTGAAGTTAAGTACAAGACTCTAATGAAATACACTGAAAAACTATTGGAAGCTTCTGAAAACTAAATGATAGCACATACTTGGGGAAGAAGGCAGAACTTAAGGAGCCACCACAGCAGTGGGCCTGATGGACTCTGTCCGACACTGTACTGAACAGCAGTCTGGAGCACCCAGAACCGGCCAACCGAAAACATTACAGCAGAAGCTCTCTGAAGGAAGTGTGTGTGTGTGTGTGTGTG
>PVKA01010480.1:0-64243 GCA_004027165.1 Ctenomys sociabilis
GACTCATGGTGATCCTCCTGTTTTCAGCCTCCTTCTTAGTGCTGGGATTATAGGTGTGCACCACCATGCCTGGACTCCACTGCCAGCTCAGAGCATCTGGAGGTAGGGTTGGTGCAACATGTGGTGACAGTGATCGAAACCTGGCCACTGTGCTTGCCTAAGAAAGGGCTTAGTCTGCTGAGATACCATGCCAGCAATATTTTTTTTTCTTTTTTTTTTGGCAGAACCAGGTATTGAACTCAGGACCCTACACTTGCCAGGTAGGCACTTATTCTGCTGAGCTATCTCCCTGGTGCCTTGAATAATATATTTTAAAGGACTATAACTCATTGGACCATACAAATGTCTGTAACATCATAATGAATTCTTTATTACTAAATAAAGACCACATGCCAAGCGTTAGACCTTTTCCTGAGCTGCAAAGCAGACTAAAGAATGTTTGCTCTTGTGTTCCAGGGTGAGTGCATGCAGGTGGCCACAGCCAACCCGCAGATATTAAGGGCCAGCTGTCACGTGTCCTTGAGAGACCCACTGCTGTGGAGGTGGCATACCTTCCCTCTGTGTAGGGCTCACCCTCAGATGCTTTCTTGGCATATCTACAAGGCATACTGATTTGTAAGAAAATGTGTATATGTATACTTATGTGTTATGTATAAAATATATAAATAAAAAATTGCTAAAAAATCAACTAGTCATGTGCAGTCGGAAAAAGTCTGGGCCAATCATAGTGGTGCCCGGACTTGAGAGACTGAGGCAGGAAGCTTGCTTTTTAGAGGCCAGCCTGGGCTGCATAGAGGCCCTGTCTCAAAAATAAGTTGAATTTCATAAATTCAGTACCATTTTTCTCTGGACATTAGTACTCTTCAAAGTATCAATTTGAAATATTGGGAAGATACACAGAAATTGATACTTTCATACCTTGGTGTGAAATCAATAGCTTATGACTAAACTTTGGAGAAGAGTTTTCTTTTGGTCTTTAGACAAATGGCTTCTAGATAAATAAAATAACTTCACTTCTGAAACCTACCTTAAAAACTTCTTCTTTTTTTGTTTTTTTTCTGGCAGAAAGAGAGATTGAACTCAGTCTCTTCTGCTTGCTAGCCAAGCATTTATTCTACTGAACCATCTCTCCAGCCCAAAAACTGCTTAAATTATCACCCATGGTAGACTTTTGGGCAAAGTCAAAACTACTTATGAAGACTAAGGAGTTTCCTACAAAGGCAATTATGTGTTATGCTTATATTTGATAAAACAAACTGATAAATAAAATAAAATCCCCAAACATTTGTCTACAAGTATATACATAAATTCATGTATGTAAATATCCTAGGAGTACAACAAAAATAACTGAAGACATAGGGTTAGATTACTTTCCTTAAAATATGGTTAGAGTTGTTGATTCAAATTTCTTGTAATGTATGTTTTCAAAAAAAAAATAAAGTGTTCCTCATATTGCAATTGAAATACCTAATGTCTTAGTTACTCTTCTGGGACAAATACCCAACACTCAAATGAAGGAAGGAAAGGTTTATTTAGCTCACAGTTACTGGAGGTTTCAGTCCATATGCAGCTGGCTCCAAGGCAGAGGGGCACATGGCAGAGAGCAGCCATTCATGGCAGCCATACAGCAACATAACAACAAAGAGCAATCGCTACAGAAAGTCTGTCTCTCTCTTATATTATGTTCAGGCTCTCTGCTCCAGGGTGGGATGCAGTACTCACATCCATAATCCCAGCAGTACTCAGACCCATAATCCTGGCCTTGGATCACATATAATCCCAGTGGATTATGAGTTAATCACAGACTCTAGAAGTCCCCACGCCATGACTACATGAGGCTTTGGGGGGGACAACTAGACACAAACCATAACACCTAAGAAAGTATTTTTCATGTTGCAGGAAGACACTTTGTGCAGTCCTACTTTCTTCAATCAATCTTTTAACTTGGATAATATTTGGCCCATGATGGAAGTATCCAAAGACTAGTTCTCCTGAAAGGCTCTCCTTTCACATGAAGAAAATTAACAAAGTAAAGGCTGATGCAGGAATTTAGTCAGATAAGAAATAAAAATTGAAAAAAAATACTTAGAAATAAAAACTTACCATTAATTTAATATCTAGTTAAACATGCATAAAATGATTAACTTCAATTTGCTGGTACTGGGTGAAGTACTCAAACAGACCAATTAACTAAGTAACTTAGTAGTAAATTATTAATATACTGCTCCAAAAGTCTGACCTTTCAGAAAGATATGACTTTGGTTCAGAGAGATTTAATATGAAAATAGGCTACTCCATCAGGGATTTGGTAGGAAAAATACCAGTAGTGTGGAGCATTTGGCAATAAAGTACTGCAAAGTACCCCAGTGACCTAACATATTTATGCATCCCCTGAGTGACCCATCCAGCTCCCGGAAGTGATTTGAAAGCTAGAAATAATCTGGTTTATACACATTTATGTACCTAAGAAGACTGCACATTTTAGATTATCTAGGAATGTGCTTTCAGTATATAATATTAATTGAAGAACACTTAGGCTACATAAAAGTGTTATTAAAACACTGCACATATATATGTTTAAAAAAATATATATATATCCCAAAGTAATTTATATTATATTTTCTGTCTCATGAACTAGAAATACACACACACACACACACATATATATATATATAATTTTTTTTTTTTTTTTTGTGGAACCAGGGATTGGACTCAGGCCCTTGCACTTGCCAGGGAAGCACTTATTCTACTGAGCCATTTCCCTGGCCCCTAGAAATATATTTTTTAAATAAATACTCAGTATCTAGAAATGTTTGCTGTTAGCAGTGGCAAAATTTTCATTAAACACAACAAAAATGGCCCAAGAAGTTTTAAGCATTAGAGAAGGCTGGATAACTATGTAGACTGCTGCCTGGCACTTCGCACTCTGGTGACGCCTGTCGCATAGCTTGGTAGACTATATGTGTATTTCTGTTAATATATACATCAGAGTTAGGCATTCTGGACCAAAAATAGACCTCCTGAGTCCTCTGCAGTTAAGTGACAATCATCTAACATTATGTGCAGCTGTGGACTCTCAGAGCGTCCCCTTCCTGACAATATAGAGCCATTGTGAAGCAGCATGATGAGGACAGGATGTTGCTTTCTTCCCTTCTGTGTCTTGAACCCTAGTGAATGTGCAGGAGGAAGACACAACTCACATTTCTGACCTAGTGAGAGAGATGCTTATCATGAAGGTGATAACACACAGCGTTGCTGGGCAGTTTGGGGAATTTCTAGGCCAGAATAGCACAGGGCACTCGGAGAGAGGAGTGCAAGGGAGACTGAGAGAGAGTGTTGGACATCCAAAAGGAAAGGATACTAAGGCTGAGTACTGAAGGTGACAGGAAGCAGTCAAAGGGGAAGCAGTCAGATGAAGAGGTAAGGAGACAACAGTCTGAGGTAGATGCACCCAGATAAGGTGAGAAAGATCTTCCTGTTTTTGAGGAGAGCTAGGGAGCAGGAGGCAGGCCTTGGCCATAACTCAGCTGGATAAACCTTTTGGAACAAGATATAAGCTGATATATTTAAGTACAAAGGGAATTTATTAAGGTTAATACCATTAATTCTTTAATTTCTTTTCTCTCTTTCTTTTTTTTTTTTGCGGAATCGGGGATTGAACTCAGACCCTTGCATTTGCCAGGGAAGTGCTTATTCCACTGAGCAATCTCCCCGGCCCTTTCAATTTCTAAATGAACACATGTAATACTTTAATGATTTTTCATCAGTAGTACATTTATATCCAATCTACTACATGCCACACCCTGAGAGCTTGAGAATGTATAAGACATATTCACTGTTCCTAAGTAGCTTATAATACCTACCTCTCCTAGCAATTGATATTCAAAAACTTCAAGACATGAAAATTGTATACTTTATCATATAAAATTAAAAATCAGAAATAAAATTGGAAGTATGCTTATTGATGACAATTTTGATATCTTTCATAAGTAAAACATCTTATAAATGAATATGAAAAAACTGAAACAACTCAGCAGAAAGTAGACAGAAGAAAAGAAAGAATTTGTAACAGATAGTCACATAAAAGAAGATATCCTCCCCACATCGTTTGGTGGTACTGAAGATGGAGCATAGGGCCTGCACACTGAGCTACATCTCCAGTCTGATTTTATTTCATTTTACAATTTAAACTCAGAGCTATCCTCTAGAAGCAGGTCAACACAGTTATGTTATTAGGAATATTCTGCTTCTACACATGTGTTTTTTAATAAAAATATCAATGATATCATGATTCTACTACTCTTGTTTTTTTTTTTTCGGAACCAGGGATTGAACTCAGGCCCTCGTGCTTGCCAGGCAAGCGCTTATTCTACAATTATCTCCCTGGCCCCACTCTTTTGGTTTTGATTGTTAATAAAATTGGTTTTATTAACATCAAAATCATTTCTCGGGAGCTGGGGAGATAGCTCAGTAGAATAAGTGCTTGCCTGGCAAGTGCATGAGTTCAATCCCTGGTCCCACAAAAAAAAAAAAAAAATTATTTTAGTGATAATTTTTCTTGTGGGTAAGATACATGGAAAAATGTGCATTTTGTAATCTAGAAATAAAAGTATATTCAAAGAAAATTACAAGTATCTTTGAGGCTACTAATTACCTGCAATTATTTACTTTCACATTTTATTAGGCCTTACCCTAACTGTGTTCTCTTCGAGGTAAATCAAATAATCAAATATCAACATTATCATGTTCCATGTTCCATTTCAGTGATTCTGAAATATTAGACTTAAAATGGTTTTCTCTTTAGATTGTATCATTAAATATAGTATTTGCATATGCTATGAATAAAAATTCACCAGGATAGCATAATTTGGTGTTTTTAAAATCAAGCACATTTTAATCAGACACAGAAACAGAAATAAATATGAAGTATTTTTCTAACTTTCTTCTGATTTTTAATTTTATGATTATAATTGATTTATAGATGTTAAAAATTGAGGGGCCATGGAGATGGCTAAGTAGAATAAATGCTTGCCTAGCAAGCACAAGGGCCTGATTTCAATCCATGGTTCTGAAAAAAAAAAAAAAAATTCATAACAGCAGAGGTATTTTATTATAAATAGAAAAAGATTAGTAAAGATCTATTTTACAAATCATAACAATAACAATTGCATGTAAGAAAAATTAAAACAGTGATATTTAGAAGCTGTAGATAATTTTTATGACCTATGTGTTTTACATCTCACTTATTATAAAATGAAGTTTTATTCTAGAAAATGTTTTTGATAATTCCAGTGGTTAGGCTCTACTGTCTGTTCTATTTTATTCATCACTGTGGTACACAATTAATATAAGGATCTCTAAAACATTTAGTTGGGTATATATTGAAAAAAGCAAAATAAGGTATAAAAACTTTCTATGGTACATTGTAAATCAGTTTAATTAGAACTTCTGGGCACAGGACAAGGCAGAGGATTCTTCAGAAGCTTCGCATATACTAGCCTCAGAAGCTGAGCTGCAGGGTCACAAACTCTGGCCTACCCTGAATGGCATAGTGACCTACAGAGACCCTGTCCCAAACAAAGAAACAAATAAACAAATAAAAGAAATGGAATACAGTAAAATAAACCTGGGTATGTGGTTCAGTGTGAAGTCCTTGCGTTCAGTCTCTGGTATCACAAAACCCACAAAACTCCCCAAAGTTCCATATATGTTTTGTGATTCAGGCAACAGGGTGTACCCCAGTACATCCAGTAACAGTGGTTGCCTGAGGGGAGGGAAAGAGTGAAATCTAAGCCTGGAAATGGGGACCTTAGCATTCCACTTTCAACATTTCATGGAGTTTATATTTTATTTATTTTACCATATTCATATTATTCTTTTTATTTTTTATGTTTTTAAAGAATACAAAAAAAAAAAAATACAAAATAGTGGGCTGGCCAAATAGCTCAGCCCATTACAGTCCCTGTTTAGGCAGACTCAGGGGCCGGGTGTTCGGATCCCCAGTGTGCTGAGCAGGCCCCGCCCCTGGGGCTCTCTGCTGGAGACTGGGACCGGGCATGGGGGTGCACACCTGTAATCCTAGCACTTGGGAGGCTGTAAACAGGAGGATCACTAGGAGTCCAATCTACGCAGTGAGACCCTGTAGACTGTGCACTAAATACAAAAAGAAAAGTTATTTACAAAACCAGCATTAGAAATGATACAAAATTTTACTAAACAAAGTAATAGGAATTCCCAGTGCCTAAAGCAAACAAGCTACCTCACCCCTGAGATGGGCACCCTGTCTGGTGAAGGTTAGGCCTCAGCTGCTAGGCAACCTAGGGTCATGCATTACTAACTTCACAAAAGTGTAACTAAAGGACAGTTTTGTTGTGGAAAAAAAGGGGAAGGAAAAAATATATATATTGTATACACGAGAGAGTTAGGATAGTTATACAGCTACTTTCTCCTAGATCACTGATAAAGGTTTGGACTAATATTGTTTAGATATCATGTCTGCCTCTTATCCTCCAAATAACTACTACAAAGACAATAATATACAATGTATTAATTATTATTATTTCTATTTTTTTTTTTTGGCAGAACTGGGGTTTGAACTCAGGTCCTTGCGCTTGCCAGAGAAGTGCTTATTTCACTGAGAGCCATCTTAATGGTGCCCTTGTGTTAATTATTATATCCTACTAACCATTTTTAAAACTGTTTCATTGTTATTTTTTCTTTTTTTCTCATTAAAATGAATAAAATTTTTTAAAAAAACAACAAAGTAATAGGAATTCAGCAATGGTTGCTCTATTGTAAGGTGTTATCTTCCAATTTAGTTGTTTAGGTTATCAGATATAAATGTGCAAAATTAGTTCAAAAAACACAAAACAAAACAACAAAACAGTAATAAGAAATTAAAAAGAAAACAAAAACTAAAAAATAAATTTGAGCATTAACTGCTCCTTTCATAAGACCAGCTATACAATTTATCCAAAGAGTATAGCATATACACATAAATATATTTTTGTCCCTTCTTTCTTTTGACCTTTCTTCCTCCCAGTTTTTCCTTCCCGCTGAATAAATCCTTTCCCTTTCACAGTATCTATCATGTCTTTCAGACTCTATTTACTCTTTTAGGTTTTCACAATAGCGAGGTAGTACAATGTTTGCACATGTGGGTCTGATTTATTCATAGGACTCTTAAAAAGAAATACTTAAATACAAAATTCCTAGGTCATTTTCTAAAATTCATAGTGTCTTTGTAAATAACATAGCTATTACTTGGATTTTTTTCAATTAGAGAAGAAGGGCTATACTTCATATTTATGATGAAAAGCATTTAAGCTACTCTTAACCACATGAGTACAACCCAGAGGCAGGAATCGGAGCCTACTGGTTTTGCAAATTCTCAGGGTGGGCTCTAGAAACCTCAAGGGTCACCTTGAGGATATAGTGGCATTCAGGCCCTGGTCAGTTTGATGTGCCATTTTGAGGCACATCTTTTAGTATTCTTAATACTAAAACTCTCAATATTTTTGAGAGTTTTAATGACAAAGGTGATAATTTGACTGAGAAGACCATAACATAGAACATGGTAACCTATCAGGTAGCCAGTGTTTCTCTTTTCTGCATTATGTCCCTCTATCCTCTTACCTTTCTGGCAGGTGTGTGTGTGTGTGTGTTGTGTATGTGTGTGTGTGCATGCATGCGTGTGTGTGCTTGATGGTCTGACCATCCCTACTACCATGTGAGCTGCATGAATGCAGAGATTGATTCTGTTTTGTTTTATTGCTGAATCTCTGGTACCTCATCCAGGATTTGCTCATAGCAGGAACTCAGTGCTTCTTGCATAAAACTGAAGCTGTGCTGTTCCTCTCCATGAAAACATCATTGTCTGTTCTTTTTTTCCTGCACCAATTTAGCTCTCATCAAATCACTAATCCTTCATATGCGTCTCAGCTCACTTTCAGTCAGTCTTTCTGCTCCTGCCCCTCACTCATCACCCTTGGTAGCCCAGTGACCAGATGCCTTGTTCTGATGTCAGATCTCCCTACTCTTCTGTTCAAAATACTTAAATTTCTTCCCACTTCACTAAAATAAAATCCAAACTCTACCCATATTCCTTAGGCTTTGCTTACTTGTATAAATCCCTTGTATCATAATAAGTACTGGTGAGCTGGGCATGGTGGCACAAGTCTGTAATCCCAGCCCTTGGGAGGCTGAGGCCAGAGGACCATTGCAAAATGACCGGGCTACAAAATGAGCTCAAGGCCAGCCTGAAGTGTACATTGAGATCCTGTCTATAAAAGACAAAATAAATAAATACTGGTGAGTAAAAAGTAGAAGTATATTGATTTCTCATATCGAATCTTGGATGATAGTGGATAGTCCACGGGTAAAATTATGATTACTAGTGTGGCGTTGGTGATGTTCTACAGACTGTCTACAAATAATACAATATCTACATCTATGTCTCTTATCAATGAGGAAACCTAGACCTGAACCAACCCAGGGCCTGAGAAAAGACAAGGAAAATGAGTACAGATTAAGATAAACCTAAGGAAAGCAGCAAAGAGTGCATAGTTTACTAGCAGTTCAGATAACACCTGTGAGAAAGGATGACAGCACCTATCAGAAAGGGTGATCTTCCTGAAAAATGGGAGACATCTGCACAGTGCTAGAAGATAGGGGATCCAGAGGTAAGCAAGGGGATATTTTTGTTTGTGTTTTTGCTGCTGCTGCTACTGCTACACTCTTAAAAGTAAACTTTTTCAATGATTTGAAAAACATATTTTGCTAAAGCCCCACTGTCCATGACTTATCACTGCTGTAATTTTGCGCAAGCTAATGAATGATAAGATAAAACAAATATATCAAGATCTCACTCCATCAGGTAAGTTCAAGTTATCCTTTTGTGCTTTTCATTAAGAAGAAATTTTTGAGTTGTTCTCTGTTTCTATTTTGTAACAATCCTTTTAGCTTTTATCTTGTCCTTTGAAGGTAACAATACACAGTGCAATAACTATTTTTCTTCTCTTATTATTTGGTTATAAATTCTTTTTCATAAAATAAAAACAAACTACCTAATGAGTACCAACTACTTACAAAGAACATAATTATGTATTGCAAACATGCTCTAATTTTAAGTTTTTAAAAAAATGTTGCCTGTAAGCATGCGCAGGGGTTGGGGGGTTTGATCCCCAGGTCTGTGGTGCTGACCCCACCCCCAGGGCATGCTGAGATGGGGACTGAGACTGGGCGTGGTAGCCTGTGCCTTTAATCCCAGCACTTGGGAGGCTGTAAACAGGTGGATCACTACGTGTCTGATCTAGTAGTGAGACCATGAACACTCTGTAGACACTACCCTAAGCTACCAAAAAAAAAAAAAAAAAAAAAAAAAAAAAAATGTCTTGCTATGTAGTCTAGGCTGGATTTGGACTCACAGCAATGTTCCTGCTACAGCCTCCTGGGTCCTGAGATAACAGGCACGTGACACCACATCCAGTTGATTTTAGATAAATAGGAATCAGGGATACCTATCTTTTGCAAATGGCAAGAGGACCAAGAAATGGAGGAAAGAAGGAGAGAAAGAAAGAAAAAGGATTAAGATGTATTATGTGCATGTTCCACTCCCCATGATGAGTGCAATCATTATGTGCTGCAAACATGTACTAATACAATTTCTAAAATAAAAAAAAGAGAGAGCTATGTGAAGGAGTATTCATGAACAGTGTCGGGAGAGATACGTGGAACCAGTGAACCCCACCTGCCTGCAGCCAGGAGATTGTAGAGCTCTGTACCATGAACATAGATCACAAGGGAATGACATTTTTCCAGCCCTATCTCTGCCTGTGTGCAGCACATATTTCATTTCAACATTCACAAATACAATGCTACTCCCCCACATTCCAAATCCTGTAGTCAATTAAATCATATTAAAATAAACCTATTATTTGGAGAGGTGGGGCTTCCTACTTGTTATTACTGACAACAGAACCAAGGGCTAGCAGCCAGCAATATAATTTCCCCAGCTGGAACTGCATCTGGAGACTTGGTCTCAGCAATTAATATTAACAGCTCTGTTGCTCTTGCTTCTCTCTACTTTCAGAAAACCAGCTGCTCTCATTCTTCCAAGCAGCTCCCGGGGCTGGGTACAAGCGAGGCAGCCCATCGTGGGGGAGGGTGCAGCGGTTCTTCTTAAGTGCTAGTTAACATGGTTGTATGAAGATTGCATGAAGACAAGTTTACATTAAAAAAAAAAGCAGAGTCTCCCAGATGGAATATTACTTATTTCCTTTCCTGTTCATCTATTCTTTGGGGATCTGAAAAATTTAAAATATTACAATGGACCTTTTCTGTAAGGCTAACCTCAAAATTCATTTTCCTTATTAATAACTTCTCATTTGTTTTATACACTATTTAAAACATTGTACTTTTTTTCCTAAGTCATCTTTTATTAGCTCACATTTATGACATATGGTGAATACATCAGTTGTGGGAAGTTGGTATATACAGATTACACCTAAATCTCTTTTACTTCCCCTTTTCTCCCTCCTTCCTTAAGTTCCCTCCCCACCTGCAGAACATCTACTTCCCTGTTTCCTATCTTTTATCTTTCATTTTGCTCTCAATTATTTCTACTTCAGAAGAAGCCTAGAGGACCGGTCTCAAAATAGTGTCTTAACCCCACACAGAGAATGCATGGGGCTCCCCTAGTCATACAGTAATATTCAAGGATTTTCCAACCATTGAACCTTTTACTTTTTTGAAAAAAAGAAACTGAAAACATTGTTTGGTAATGTACTCCACATTTGAAAACATGTTTAACAAGGAATGAGAAACACTATTGATTGTTGAGATATAAGTATCAACCAAATGAATCAGAACTAAAACTTTTAATTAAAAATTTTAAAATGGTTTCTGAGGAACCTTGATGATAGTATGCGGACTGAAATAAGCTAGATATGAAGAACAAATGCTGTATGATTCTCCATTCTGTGGGGTCCCTGGAGCAGTCACATCCATAGACAAAAGAATGCTGGTTCCCAGAGTCTGGGAGGAGAGAATATGGGGGACATGGAAACAGACAGTACTTGTTCTTTGTGAGTGGTCTGTATTTCAGCTTTCACACTGTCTTCAAGGTTCCTCAGATACTAACTTGAGTGTTTTAAATTTGCAAAGCCTTGGATTCAATGACCAGTAATGCAAATAAAAAAAAAAAAAATTTTGGTCTTATATCATGATAAATCGAAAAAAATAGTTTTTTTTTTTTTTTTTTCAGAGAAAGCATAAGCTTCAATGTTTGTTTTAAAAAATGTGATGAAAAGGAAGTTGTTTTTTATGTTACAACTACATTACCACCAGAACTAGAGGGCACACGTCGCATTTACTTTGCCCCATCTCCCATCACCTAGGCCAGCTCTAGACAGGCAGGCAGGCCTTCTTCTCAGATCTGCTCTGGGGAGGTAGAAGCCAGAGGAAGGAAGAGAGATCTCTTTGGTTTTCCAGTCGAAGGGCACAACACTAAGCTGCCCTTTTCCCAACCTGCACTATAAACACCCTGATTCAGAAGACTCCTCTATCAAGTCATGATGAAGTCTAATAATTATAATTTGGATGTATTCATCATGACTTTATGCATTTTGAATAGAGCAAGTAAATCTAGAGGAATACATTCTACATGTGCTACTGAGTTATTAAAAAAACCCCAAAGAATTTCAGGTTGTGTTAGTGTTTTAAGTAACAAATAATTTCAGCACTAAAATACCCAATTAGCACTCATTCAGAATTAAAATGTTGACATGTCATCAAGTATGCTGTCATTAGTTGAGTATAATAATTCAAATGTGAAAACTGACACATTTTAAGCTTTTGAATTCAGGCATAGGAGGAAGTTGGCTATAATTATCAGTTGGGTTTTCTTTGTTGTCAACTCCTATAATTTCACCCTCCCAGCTTTCCTGGTTTCCAGGCGTTCACCTCCTCCCTCTTCCCACTTCTACATACCAATTCTTAATTAGACCATTTCCCCAATGGTAATACCTTTCAGTAGTGGCTGAAGCAGAATGTTCTGAGATCCTGATTATCATAAAGACAATGACGTTTCAAAATAGCCAAAAGGAGGAGCTCAATGACCTTGTGTATCTCATAATAATAATAATAATTTTCCATCTATTCCCAGGTCTGAGTAGAAATTTTAATGAGACATGAATGAAGACACAAAAGATAGTTTGTGTTCGAAAGTGTAATTTTCCAAAATTTCAATAAAATTGCTCTCTACGAGAGGAAGTCTGTAGTGCGCCTCTCCATCTGCGGCCATACCGTGCGGAGGGGGCCCAACCTTATAGGTAGTATTTTTCCAAATGTTATAACAGGCTCATGTAGAAAGAATAGCACTTTTTGCTGGTTAATAAATAACTTTAGGGTTTGAATCATAAAGATTGTCTTAGGGATCAGCAGCTATAGGTCCTGGGTTCAAGTCAAACCTATTGCTTCTTCATGTACAACTGTGATCTGAGAATGGTGGTCATAACATGAATAATTTGAAATAATAAGAGTATCTCATATTTTAAAAATTTTTAAGAAAATCTTTCTTTTATTTATTTATTTGGTACAGGGTTTCATTACACACTTCAGACGCATAGTAATCTTCCTGTTTCAGCCTCCCCAGTACTGGGATTATAGGCCTGTGCTACCATGCCATTTCAATGGCCAGCAGGGCATGGGTTACCAGGAATTGAACCTGAGTCTTTGTGCTGGCCATGCAGGTTCTTCGACTGCCAAGCTATCTTCCCAGCTCAAGAAGATTATCTTATGATGTGTGAAATTATATGAAAGTTCATTTCAGAGCCCATAAGTAAAATTTCATTGGCACACAGCCTGTAGTGGTTTGTATCCCCCTAAACCTTCATGCAGTTATTGGGGTGGAATTCATGATTAACTCATAATCTGACGCTGGGATAATGGATGTGAGTGCCACACCCTTGGATAGCCTGAAAGCAATCTCAGGAAGGGAGAGAGAGGCTTGCTGCTGCTGCTGCTCCTGTCTTTTTGCTTTTGCTGTTTACTGCTGCCATGAACTGCTGGCCTCTGCCATGTGCCATTGTGCCTTGGAGCCAGCTGAGTATGGGCTGAAATCTCCACCGACTGTGAGCTAAATGAATCTTTCTTTCCTTCATTTTGGGTGCTGAGTATTTCGGCCCAGCTATATGAGAGAAAACCAACTGAGGCAAAGCCACTCTTGGTTATGAGCAAACTGTCTGATGATACCTACTTGACTTCAAAAAGAATCCAATGATCTTCCAGCAGAGGTCCTGACGCTGAAAATATTTGCTGGCTGGCTTCGGACAAGGAAGGCTTGTCAGTCCCTGACAACTCACAGATGTGGCAGACTTAAGATGATGGAGCTCACACAATATTGATACTGATATTGACAACAAAGCAACTTATTCCTTGCTTCAATTACTTTTTCTGCAGCAACAACCAAAAGGTTTAGTTCTGGAAGTCTATACAGCCTAAGAAATTATTTCCCTATCTTGAAAAATCTCTTCATAATTATTATTTATGCTTAAACTTTTATCTCAGTTTTTATTCCAGTGGCTGCATCAAGTAAAAAAAAAAAATTTTGATTTTCTTAATTATATCACAGGTATTTAGGGGGAAGCTCTTGTGTGGGTGTTTTTAGAACATCAGCGAATCCAAAACATGGAAATAACCTTCAAAGGTAAACAATCTTTTATTTACTATTCTCCCTTCATTTCTATTGCTAACTAAGCTCAGTTCTATCAGCATCAGAGGGGCCTCACTACATATAGGTAACTGCCTGTCTCAGTTATTCTTGTTGTTAGGACAAATATTGCACACTCAAAATTAGGGAAGGAAAGGCTTATTTAGCTTACAGTTACTGGAGGTTTTAGTCCATATTTGGCTGGCTCCAAGGAGTGGAACATGGCAGAGGCCAGCAGTTCACTGTACCAGAAAACAGCAAAACAGCAAGCAAGGAAGGGAGGAGTAGCAGCAAAAATGCTACAGAGAGCAAGTCTTTTTCCCTTCTGTTGCATTCAGGCTCTCCACCCCAGGATAGGTGTAGCCCTCACACCCATAATCCCAGCAACACTCACACCTATAATCCTAGTGGATCATGAGTTAATCACAAACTCTACAAGTCTGCCCCGTGACTGCATGAAGCTTTTGGGGGACAACTAGACACAAACTATAACACTGCCTGTTCTGCAGAAGAGTCCAAAGAGAACTAACTTTTCAGTTGCTTGCTAGCAGCATCTGTGACAAAGACTGCCTTCGATTTCCTGGTTTTAAGGAATAAACCTTCGTAGGGAATGGTAACAGTGCTATGGCTGATTTTCTTTCTGAAGAATGGGGTGGGAGACAAAGAGGGAGAAAGAGAAAAAGAAATGATCCTGTGGAAACAGAAGCATGATGTCAACATCTGTGTACTGTTGTGGTGAGATCCTGGATATAAAGATCACTTTCAACTTTTGGAAGGGAGGGCTTATATTGGTTGATTCTTGGTTGGAGAGGTTTCAGACTGTGAGTTTAGGCCTGTGACAAGGCAAAGACCCCCAAACCATGGGGTGGGTCAGAGGAAAACTGCTTGGTTCTTGAGGGCCAGGAAGCTAGGTGAGGAAGAAAGGGAGAGGGAGGGCACAGGGACAAGATACAGTCCCCAAGGTCATGTCCACACAACCGATTCCCTTCAGTGGAGTCCCGACCTGTAAGTCTGTATCATTTTTCACTAATGTCATCAGATTATGATTTTATCAGATTATCCTTAACCCTGAACAGATGAGATTTTAGGGAACATTTTAGATCTGAACTGTAACACCCTGCGAAGACCAGGTAACAACATCAGTGCTCAGTGCGGTGCCGTTTAGTACGGCTCTGTGTTCATGCCACCATGCAGGACACAAAATGCTAAGTATATCAGTCAGAGTGTTATGCTGCTTTTTAGGATAAGAAACACTTATTGACAAAGATATTGCTTAATGTGCAGTGCATTCACCTTGGCTAATACATTACTTCTGTTTCAGTCCTTGAGTCAACTGTGTCTAGGAAATACCTCTTTTCTTATTAATTCAGGATCGATGATTCACAAAACTGATTCTGTTTTCTATAGTTATACTTGGCACCTCTTTCTGACTTCCCTACCTTACAGGAAAACACAGAGAGAAAAGATTAGTGTTTTCTCCCTGATCTACATCCCTGTTGCTACAGATTAGATTCTGAATGTCATCCAAAGTCCCATGTGACAAAGGCTTGGCTCCCAGATTGTTGCTAGGAGGATGTGGTGTCAGCTTTAAAAGGTGGGGCCTAGTGGGTGGTTTCAGGCCTTTTCAGGGCAGGGAGAGTGTGCTGATGTCCAGGTAGCCAAGAGTCCTCTTGCACACTTCCCCATGAGATGAATGGGCCACCTCCATGTGCTTCTCCCATGTTATGTTAAGCTGCCAAGGCCCAGAGCCATGGGCCAACTGGTCCTAGAAGGCTTCTGAATAGCTCAAATAAGCCTTTATATGTTGAGTTATTGTAATGGAAAGCTGACTAAGATGGCTTGTTTCTGTGCTTTTGGGGTAACCTGTAAGCCCATTCAGTCGTGATCAAAGCACAACTTCCAATCGTTTACCACCACCGAGTTTCCTTTGCCTGCGCTATTCTTCCCAGCATTAATCACTATCTCACCTTCATGCAAATGTCATTATATGACTCTGCTCTAAATGCACACCGCTTCAATATGAGGTGAAAGGGAGAATGGCTAATTAATTTTTACTTTCATTTCTTCTCTATACAAGTCTTCAGGATTCCCTCTCACTCACACATTTGTAGCTGCACCTTAACTCTACTAATGCGGACTGATTTGAGGACGAACATTACCATCCCTTTAGAAAGGAAACCAGTGCAAGCCTGTAGGGCACACAGACCTCAGCAGACCTCAGCTCTGGATAAACACTTCTCCTGAATCAAGTGGCATGCCAACCCAGTTAACCATCCAACCACCTTATCTGTGAAATAAAAATGAAACAAAAGATGAAAAGTCTGAAGACCTTAAAGATTGGCCTTTAAGACTCAAAAGAGCAAGTGGAAAAATCATGAGGGTAACAGCATGAAGGAGTCATGGATGGTTTGGATTTTGTCTGGTCCAGATTAAAATCCTAGTTCTTGTTCAGTGATTCTGTGGCCTCAGATTCATTTTTAGAACTCAGATTCCTTCTGTGGAAATTATGGATGATACAAAACCTTTTGGATTAATGTATGTACATAAATTAAAATAGTGCCTGACTGTGCCATTCAAAAAATGATATTATCATCAATATCCTTGTCATCACCATCATTTTATTTTATTTTAAAATATTTTATTTTATTTTTTTGAGTTAGGGTTTCAATATGTAGTTTGGGATATATATATATATATATATATATATATATATATATATATATATATATATATATATATTTTTTTTTTTTTTTTTTTTTTTTTTTTTTTTTTTTTTTTTTTTTTTTTTTTTTTTTTTTTTTTTTGCAGAACCGGGGATTGAACTTAGACCCTTGCACTTGCCAGGGAAGTGTTTATTCTATTGAGTCATCTCCCCAGCCCCTATTTAATTATTTTTTTAACCAACATTTTATAGTAGAGGCAGTCCCTTGAGGAAATCTACTGAGCCTTATTTGAGAGAAATCAGAATCAAAGTAAAATGGTGGTGTTATTTCCAAATCAACCAGCACATAGGGCAGGAGAAAGCACTGGTTACAGCATAGAGTCAGAAAATCACCTGCTGGATGGATGATTGGGCAAGGAAATCTTTGACCTCACAGATCAGAAAAATTCTGAAAAGAGAATTCCTTATGATCTTCCCAGAGCATACAATGAAGGGAGGAATCTTGGGAGATCTGATCTCCTACCACCAAAGACTTTGCATTTCATTGCACAATTTGATGTTGTGGTTGTTGTTTTCCATTTCATTGAATCTAAAGGTGTTTCTGGAGCTACCCATAGTGAAAATCCTTGGAGATTTCTTCTCAGGTTCTGGACAGGAGACATGTGATTGTCTAAGACCAGCTGTAGACACTTCAGCTGCTTCCAAGAAAAATGGCAGTGGCAGAGGGTGATGGTAGGTAACCCATTAGTAAGTACCTTCATCTAGGAATTGTAATAACAAAGTACATTAGCTTGAGAACACTGAGGAACTCTGGATTCATTATCTATCTGTTGTACAGAGCCAAATCAAATTTGGTATACTGTGCATTTAGTGCAATTCCTTTCTGCCTCATTATGGGGAAGGTCAAGTAAAAACAAAAGTTCCTAGTCTACTGGGAGACCTGCTAAGGGATCCCAGGTAGTAGTATAGTCAACAAAAAGACAACACACCTACACTTTGGTTAAGCATTTTGACTATGCTTACCCTGTAAGCATGGTGACTGTAAGAGCAGCTACCATGGGACACTAGCCATATGCAAGACTATTGTTCTAGGTGATTTGCATATTAACTAACAATCTATGTAAAGATTTCATTGGATATTTAAAGGGTCAGAACAATGATTTATATCTGTGACTTAATTGCAATATGCCTTGGCTTTTAATTTTAACTTAAAAGCCAAAGGCCTTTGCTTTGTTCTTACTGCAGTATGATTTTTCATTTTTAAAGAGAATAAACCATAGTAAAGAGCCCCATTAAAACAATACATAATTTCATTAAACATGACAGCGATCCAGCAATGGCTGTTATGTTGCATATTGTTGCCTTCAAATTCGTTGTCCAGATCACTAGACGTAGGTATGCAAAATTGGTCAAAAATTATAATAAAACTTGGTCAATGCTTAATTTTTTTTCCTTCTTTTTAATTTTGTTGCTGTTTAATGGATTGTTAATGGGTGAAATGAGCCTATTCGGTGGATCACAGAACGAGGTAGATTAAGTGACGCGTCCAGCTGAGCTCACGCTACCTGACTGCAGCTCACAGCGAATGTTACCATGCATTACCTTGGCAGAAAGATGTGCATGAGAAGGACAGAGAATGTGTGAGCACAAATCCCTAGCAGCATGGAAGTGACACATTAAGAGTCAGCTGCAACCTATGGCAAAAAAATAAGAAAAAATAACCTCAGTGGTAATCTGAAATATCTATATGTCTAAAAATGATACAAGACCTTAGTCTATAAAAAAAATTAAAAAAATAATTAATGTAATGACGTTCAAGCAGTGCTGGTGAAAGTCTAAGTTAGTGCCTTTTTGAAACACAAATTGGGAATACGTATTATGCTTTTCGAAGTAAATAATTGGTAATTTTCATTTTCTGTAATCTATAAGAAGAAAAAATCATACAGAAAAATCTTTAGATATTCATTGTGGAATGATGAGGATATTAATATTGAGTGTGTGTGTGTGTGTTTATGTGTGCGTGTGTCTCTGTATGTGTGTGTGCATGTAAAGCATACCAAATATTTAACACTGACAGAAAGTATAATTAAAAAGTACCCTAAAACTATATTCAATTGGCTACCATCAAGAAGTCAATCAATAACAAATGCTGTAGAGGCTGTAGGGAAAAAGGAACACATCTCTACTGTTGGTAGAAGTGCAGACCGATACAATCACTATGGAAATCAGTATAGATATTCCTCAGAAAGCTGGGATTGGAGGTCCCACTCAAGCCAGCTATATCCCTTCTAAGTCTTTTTCCAGAAGAACTGAAATCATCACACCACAGCAATATATGTGTGCCCATGCTTCAATCAATGCAATCAGTCATAGCTAAATCTTGGAAACAGCCCAAATGCCCATCAACTGAGGAATGGAGGAAAAAGATAAGGTATTTCCACACTGTGGAGTGTTATTCAGCTATAAGAAAGATAAATCTGAGACTTCTGGTTGCAGCTAGAGACTATCTGGGTAAGCGAAATAAAGCAGATCCACATGTGCAAACATCATATTATCTCGCTAGTATGAGAACCTGAAAGGGTAATGGAAGTCTGAAGCATACAACAGCTACTGTGAAAGGGCAGAAAATTGTTCAATGGGGAGGAAGAACTGGGATGAGGAAAAGGCCAAATGAAAGGAGGGAAAAAGATATATTTGGTTATATATGTGGAATAATTTGGAAAATTCTGTGGTTGCTTTCTGCTAGTCTTTTGAAAAGAGCAATTAGTGCTTAATTTTTGTTCAACTCTGATTTTTTTCCTTTTTTGAATTTCTTATAACTTCTTTTTTTTCTTTAAATGAATCTTACACATTCATATCTGGTAATGCAAACAACTAGTTTGATGATAGAATCATGTAATACAGCAACCACTGTTGAATTCCTATTACTTTGCTTAGAGAAATCTTGTATTGTTTCTAATGCTGTTTTTTCTTTGTATCTCTATTTTGTATTCTTTAAAAAATATTGTATTCAATGAGCAAGCTTTATTCTTTAGTGCCTAAAGAATAATATAGAGGGCTGGGGAGATGGCTCAGTGGAATAAGCACTTCCCTTGGAAGCATAAGGGCCTGAGTTCAATCCCCGGTTCCGCAAAAAAAAAAAAATAAATAAATAAATAAAAATAAAAAAAAAAAGAATAATATAGATTCTTAAGGAAGTATGAGCTCTTATTTTTAACCAGGAGGTGGCTTCCTCCCCACCCCCACTCAGCTTAGCTCAAGACTCTTGAATGCTATTGAGAGCTGGGGACTGACAGCTTAAGCTTGCCTTGGGTTCCTCCTCAGTTAGACATAGAATTTACTGAAAAGGTAGGTTCTGGCTGTTCTCCAAAGCAAACCTGCCAAACACATCCCTCTAAATCTTTCGGTCTTTCTTCAAGAGAGAAGTATACTTTTTTGTGGTCACAGCTGTGAGTTAGAGAGTCGCAGAATCTGAGCCATATTATACAGCTGTTTGGAGGGCTCTACAAACTCCTGGAGAAAAGAAAGGGAAATGCAAATGCCAAGGAATTAAAGAGCTGATACTATGGTCTCAGGTTTCCAATTTAAGCATCATTTCATGTTTCAAAGAGGCCAGGTCATTATTTCTACTCTAATCCTCACAATGTAATACATGACAGAAATCACATTATAAATATTCCAGACCCTCTTTTCTTTAGGACAGGCAAATTTGGAGATTTGCAAAGTCCATTCTATGCACAAGAAAGACATTAAGCCACTAAGTCTGTTAAGATGTCTGTCTGTCTGTCGGTCTGTCTGTCTTAGCAAGGCTCAACTCTAATATGAATTAATGACAATCTGTGCTAAACCAATCACTTATTGAGAGTTTACTATATACTTAAACACTTGGCCTACATTATGTCCCTTCATCCTACAATAGGTTCTAATTTATTAGCATCCATGTTTTATAGATGGGGAACCAAGCTTTAAGTAGGTAGACATGACTTGTGTCTAGATGTTCCCCCAAACCTCATATGCTCATAGACCTGAAGTTTCAGAGGTGGCTCGATCTAGGGTGTGTGGGATTAGTGCTGGGATTACTGAATCAGTCCACTGACTGGTTTGGCATAATACAGTGCGCATCACAGAAATATCCACTGGGTAGAGGAGGCACTGCCCACAGGGCAGGTAGCCTGGAAAGGAGAAAAGGGAGAGGCAGGTGCTGTTGTCTCACTACTTCACTGCTTTAAACCTTCTGCACACCTTGTGCCCAATTGTTTCTCCTCTGTGATGCCCCTCTGTCATGCCACCCAACCTTTGAGTCAGCCAGTTATGGACTGGAATCTGTATAAATTATGAGCTACAATAAACTTTGGGTCTCAGGCATTGAAAAGTAACTGTAACAGTTGACTTTGCTCAAAGTTATTTGTTATTAAGCAGACAAATTGGATTTTGACCTATTGTCTAACCACAAAGTATGTATTTTTAATCTCCCTACGAATAAACTTCTTTTGAATTGAAAGAATCCTATACCCTTCAGAGCTGGAATGCTCACCTCTTCTAATCTTCTAAATCTGTGTATGAAACCCTTTAAAACCAGCTCTTCTAAACAATAAGAAGCTTTAAATTATTTGGGCATCTTATTAAACTGGATTCTGTAGATCCTGAGATTCTGCAGTCTTAAGAAGCTCTGAGGTCACTTTGAATGGAAAAGAATCTCATGGAAACTACATGCATGGCCTTTAAACATTAAATGTTCTTCAGTTACTACATTTCAGGGGCTCATTAGGCAAACATGGCTAATGCTACCACGTTGAATACCGTATCTAGAGAGGATATCTCCATCACCATAAGAGCTTTATTGGACAAGTGCTGGCTGCAGCATGCCAAAAGCCAGGACTTCAAGAGTGGTAGCAATCTCTTAGCAAGTGCATACCAGTTTTTAAAGTGAAAAGAGACACATCTTGCCCCTTATAAATTCTACTGCCCTAGTTCTCTTCTGTAATGAGACATGACAAGGAAATACATAAGCTAGCCCTTACAGATGTGGTATAGTTTAACATATTTCTTATTGATACATGTTTCATATTTAAAAATAAGACCACCCTACAGGAAAATGAACTTAGTGCAAAATAATTTTGTACCATTCCACAACAATAAAAATTCTCATATGGGTGTATTAAAAAATAGTATAGATTACTACAACCCTATACTGAAGTAAAGTACAGGATAACTCAAATATTTAATAATGATGACAATTCAAAAGAAAAAATATTAACAGAACAAACAATACTTAAGTTGCAGAGAAAAAGGAGAAAAGTACTTTGTAACTAAATAAAAAAAGAATTTATTTTCAAAAAGAATAGTTTGAAAATAGCATAATCCTGGACATTTTTACAATAAAGACAAGAGAAATTCTCAGAGCTGATTTCTTCAATGGTTATGTAGACTTTCTCTTACAGAACAAACACAATCAAAGTTAAGTTCTCGATGAAAAGTTTGATCTGTTTTTCACCTTTGGACAAAATAAAACACATGAATACTTAGCATAAAAAATCCAAATTTAGTTCCAAACGAGGATGACTAAGGTAATAAATTTACAATAATTTTATACTTCAAATGAACACCAGGTCCTCTGAGTGCTCTTGTCAATTTAGGCCAGCACCACTTTTTTTTTTTTTTTACTATAATGACTCACTCTGTGGCTGTTTAACATGATTACATATTTGAAGTCTTTTTTTTCACTGTAAAGCATATGGTACCTCAAATTATGTAAAAATGATACAAATTATTCATGAAAAGTCTGGCTTCTGTGCAAAATCATATGTAACAGGTGTGTCTTCTAAATAAATGGGGCTAATTATTGAATGCTTGGGTTCCTAAAATACTCTTTGGGGTGCACTTGAGGATAACATTTCTGAATATGTTTATACTCTTTATTAAAAATAATGAAAACTAGGAATTCATTTTCAGGAATATGTTCCTTAAATTGTTAGGAACAGTTCTTAAAATACTTTTTCTTCATTGGCACTGTAGGGCTGGGGATTTAACTCAGTGGCACAGAGCCTGCCTGATAAGTGTGAGGCTCTGAGTTCAATTTCCAGGACCCCTCTCCCTGCAAGACAATTCCTTAGTGGCACTGTGGGCTTGAATGCAGCTCTTACATAGTTAAAAAATTCTGCATGAACCACAGGCAATATTGAAAATAACCTCTGCCAGCAAGCTGAAAAACCTGCATGCATTTGGGCCTTATTTGCATAGAAGTTTTCTGTGAGTCATGTTGAAAAGTTATGATTTTGCAGCCATTTTAAATTTCTGGGAGATTCAGTTTCCAGTTACAACCTGCTCTTAAGATCTTTTGCTCATTTGACAGAGACTTGAGAAAAAAGTACACAGACAAAATGGCAACTTAAGCTATACCTGTTAAACACATTAGATAAGATCAGTCTGAAACTTAAAACAAAAACCTTCAAATCCCATATAAGAATTACAGTCACTTTCCAAAGCCTCGTTGCAATGTCTGGAATACAGAAACCAAATTAAACAGGAAACTCTCTGCCCTTAACTTGCTATGCTTAGAGAGCTCAGTTGCTTTTCAGGAAAGGTTTCCCTTTCCTTAATCCATGATAAGGAGAAAAGTTATCTCCTTGTATTATTGTCTTCCACACCTAAAAAAAAAAAATCTGATTTTTAGTGGTCTATGAGCATGAATTCATTCTTTAATACAGATTTTTTTTAAATAATGCAGATTTCTTAATCCTTAAACTTTGGTCATTAGTTAGAAACTATAAACACTTGTAAAATCAGATCAGATTACCATCTCACTTTATCAAGATATTAAGGAAACAGAAATATAATTGTTAAATATGAATGAAATATATGGTTTAAATATATGGTTTAAAATATCTTTCCAATTTATAAAACTCTGTCCAGAGTAAGTTAAGGATTACAAGATAAACCCTGAGGGGACTTCACTGACCTCATCAGAAACAAAAGCTACATCTTTTGGTACATAGGTTTTGATCTATCTCGGTCTTAACCATCCAGCAGAAAAGCATAAAAGTGAGGTATATAACGTGGGGCCATAATAATAATTTGAGCTGTAAATGGCTATAGTCAACAACTTCTTCAGATAATTCACTATTTTTGTGGAATGCTGGACTGTGTTGGATTGTGTCGCCGAGTTCAGGCACCTAAATTGGTTTAATGACAATGGGGTGTTCATCTTTGACAGGTCTAGATAAAAATAAAAGGGGGATACAAAGGAAGAATCATGATGTGTGTGTATAAACAGTACAGTTAGGATCAATATGCCGTGCTTCTGCATAATTCTATGAGAAGCAAGATTTGCACTAATAGTGGTTGGACAAGATATTTTGTTGCCTTCTAGTACTATGGACAAACACTGGGGAGATAACAAGGTAGAAAGTATTAATTATTGAATCTGTGATATAATTCAGCTATAACAAATAAGTGTATAGCTACACTCTCTTTGTTCACTGACTAGAGACATCTGCTATAATAATGTCTGTAAGTATAACATCATGTATGCACCTTGTGTGACACCAAAACATTATGAAAACCGTTTGCAATGTATTAATTTATCAAATCTGTCCTGTTAATTTGTCTTGAAACTGTCTCATTGCTATTTGTTCTTCAATAAAAATAATAATAATATTTAAAAAATAAAATTAAAACTCTGTCCATAACTCAGTTTTTCTCTGTGTTTTCTATACATAAAAGAAATAGGGGGCTACACTTCTGTTCTTTTGCTCTACATAATGATTAATGTGAATTTCCAATAATTATATGGGCTGAGGACAGTACAGTGTCCTAATGATATGTACTATTTTTTGATGTTCAAGTGAAATACCACTTAGAGTGAGATTTCATGAACAGTTTATTAAGTATTTACAAGTAATAATCCAAAGGAAGTTGTACAAGCCAGAAAAATGTACCAGTTCAATATTTTCCACTACAAATGACATATAATTTCACTGAACAATCAAGATTTTTGCAAAAATTATTTGAAAATGTCTTTTCAGAAGATGTTTAAAGGCATGGAAAACTCTTTCCAATCCAAGTTGGGGTATAGAAGCAATCCATACTGTAACAACTAACACAATTAGGAATTGTTTAATTTTAACTTTTGCAGCATTTCAGCATTAATGCTAGTCCATCAGAAACATTTTGTCTTGTATGACTATTAATGACAGCATTTGAACAGAAACATTAAAAAGAAAACTTCCAAATGATTTTAAAAACGAATGCAGAATGACAGGCAGCAGTGAGCTTAGGTAACTAAGCTGCCCTTGCACCTGGGCAGGCACACCCTGAGCAAGGCGCGCAGCACGCACAGTAAGAAGCCCCTTTGCAGGACGCTGAAGCGCAGGGAGCTGTCTAGGCTCTCTCCACATGGAATGCAGTGTTGCTAACTTTCAGTCTTCCCAAAGCTCTTAAGAAAGGCTCTCAGGCAGTGAAAGACAAAAAGCACCACTATTTACTAGCATTAGAAGGAATGATAGTTGGCCAAATTGGTAGAAAATTCCACAGTCAGACAAAATTAATTCGGATACACTACGTATTTGTTTAGTCTTCTTTTAAGACTGGATCTTGTTATGTTTCCCAGGCTGGTCTCAAACTTGTGGGGTTAAACAGTCTTGCTTCAACCTCCT
This sequence comes from Ctenomys sociabilis, assembly GCA_004027165.1. Taxonomy (NCBI): domain Eukaryota; kingdom Metazoa; phylum Chordata; class Mammalia; order Rodentia; family Ctenomyidae; genus Ctenomys; species Ctenomys sociabilis. Next base: position 25,025 of record PVKA01010480.1, read on the forward strand.
GAATAGCTGGGGCCAATCTAGCTGCAATGTAATATATTAAATGATAATGAAAAGCAAAGTATCAGAAACTTTCATTCAGTTTACTATTAAGGTTAATCACATGATCCAGACCTAGACATCAAAATGCTCCTATAATTCCAGGGATATCCAGCATACCTTTCAGTAGGCTAAGCAGACAGGAAAACAAATTTCTCCAGGAAGATTCATCTTCCATTTATTTAAGTAGAAATATTTTCTACAAATTTAAAGAGCATTCAAGTATTATTTTTAAAGACATAGTCATTTACTGGCTTTCCTGTGCCCCAAAAGTCATAAAGAAACTTATATAGAACTCCTTTCTTCCTTGACTTGTGTTTCCTTTGAATTATGAATAACTTGTGTAGGAAGGTATATAAAGAATTACATGAATAGTTAATACCACACTGCCCTCCCATGAAGGATAATGTGACTCTTTCATCAACTTTCAGGAAGTGTGTACAGAGAATGTCCCATTGTTCTACCTCAACACTGCGATCCAAAGAAAATATTTCAACAAAGTATTTCACTCCTGTATAGCATTTTAAAAGAATGATAACCAGCACATGGCCAAGCATCCTTCTAGTACAAGGAAAGGGATTCAACCCAGGAAGTCAATGTGCCTTAATTAGCAGTGGTTTGACTGAATAATGCACAGGCTGACGAAGTTATAAAGATTGCGGTATAGCAACAAGAACAGAAATTGCATCTCAGGTAGCATTTGGAAAACAATGCCAAGGCAACCAAGCCCAAGAGTTCAAGTCATCTTGCACTTACAAATCCTTGGCTACCTAATAGTTGTTAAGCAAGGATGAGGGAAGAAGGAGTATTATGTGAAAAAAGATGCTGCAAACAGTATCTATATGGTGTTCATATAGTCTAACGAGAATTTCAATGAGGACCAGAGATATGAAATAACTTAGTTAAAACCAGTCAATTTTTATTGGGGGCCAAGGACAAACTGACTTCTAGACTCACCCTTATCCCAATCCAAGGACAAGAAGCACAGTGCAACGGAAAGCAAACACAACAAGGACAAAAGAATGTCCAAACTGCAGAAGCAGTCTTCACTAGGAACTCAATCATGAATTAACTGTGGAGTCCAGGCCGAGTCTCATAACTTCTCTGGAGATTTGTTTTCATCCTTAGAACAAGCAGAGTGGATTGGATGAATGTCCATAGTTCTTTCTACCTCTGTCATTGCAACATTCTGTACTTACAAATGGAACAGCAATTGATAAAAATGCTAACACTAAAATCAGGAGAACTTGATGAGCAGCCTTGAGTCTTGTTTTATGCCTGGTTACACATGATAACAAGACCAAATGTTCAACCAACAGAAGTAGTGCACGAGAAATGGAGCTTTGGCAGAAAGACAAACAAGAAGAGAGAAATAGAAATCTACATGAGGGCAGTAGGTAGATACACAGTGGAGAAATGGTGGGATGGATGCAGAGAGTATAACAAAACATGAAAAAGGGAAAAGGGAAGATAAGCTGAGATAAAAAGAGAAGCTCAGAAAAATAGTTAAACTACATTGAAATCTATTCATAATGCCATTAATAAAATACTACTGCTATGAACATTTCTATCATTATATGATAGAGGAGATTTTCATTTTTTTGTTACTCAACCCAAACTAGAAAATGTGTTTCCTTAACTATTCTATTTTGCAGGGAGAAGGAATTGCTCTTCAAAGATCTTGGATACCATACCCCAAATCACACTGCTACCATGAATATAAGCATGAATTCAGACCTCCTGTCTCAAATATTTGCCTCTCTTTGCCATATTCTGCTGTCTGTCTACTGACTTTTTATTTACTTACTTTTTTTTTGTAGCTGGCTCAGCCTGCCCTGGGGGGAGGGGCTGGGGTGGCATGTGGTGCTGTGGATTGAACCGTGGCCCCTGCACTTGCCTAAGCTTGCCTAAGCAGAGGTTTTAGACTGTTGAGTTATCTCAATAGCCTGTTAGTGAATTTTTAAAAATGCTATGAAATAAGAGCATTGCACTTACTCAGAGACTGAGGGAAATACATGGCACTAGTAGGTTCAGTCCAAACTGCATACAGTATGCTCTAAGGGGTAAGATGGGTATGTTACTGAAACACTTTGTGATGAGTGCTACACAACTAAGAACATCAAAGGGATGGGCTCTCATGGGAACAGAGAAGGCTCCATGGAGAAATAGGGATTCAGGTCTATGAAGGAAGCTGAGGAGATTGGACTCAAGACCTTCTCTATGAGAAAATTAGGTTGGCAGTGGCCTAAAGAAGGTTGGCACAGAGAGCAAAGATATCAAGGCTGAACAGGCAGCTGAGCCACTACCCTAGAGAGAGCCTGGGTGTCAGGAAAATTCTCTTAAAATAGATCTTATAATAATAATGGTAATGAGAAATCCCAGATATTTACATTGGAGCGGAGATGTTAAAGTCTTTATTTAGGAAATCAACTGTAAGGCTTATAGAAAGCACAACCCATGAAGAAGGTCCATGTAGGAGTTTCTGAGATATGTGAGAAGACCAGACTGGGAAAGAAGTCACATGTGAATGCAAATCAGATAAAATAGATGGACCAAAAGTCTTCAAAAGTACTTTTACTTACAAGCCAGTGTGCACAGTTCATGACTCCTGAAGTCAATAGAGAGTTCACTTAACAGGCTGCCTTCTTGCTATAATGTGTATAATGTGTGTGTGTGTGTGTGTGTGTGTGTGTGTGTACACGTGTGTGTGTCTGTGTTGATGGTGGTAGTGGTAGTGGAGATTAGACGCTGGGATTCAGGGATGCTGGGCATTGCTCTACCATTGAGGCAATGTCTCACCAAGTCACACAGGCTGGCCTTGAACTTGAATCCTCTGAGTCTAGCAAGTAGCTGCAATGCAAGGCACATACCACCACATCCAGCTATTGCCATATTTTTATTTACTTGTTTATCCTGGTTTGGTGAGCGTGTGGTGAGTCTGAGGGAGAGCCTTTGGCTTCTTCCCCAGCATGCTGCGCTGCCCAGATCCCCGCCCCCAAGCCCGCCAAGCAAGTGACTGGCCTGAGACATCAGGGCAGACTTGCCGGCAACTTTCTGGAGCCCCTGCTCCCAAGCCTGCCAAGTGAGTGGGAATTTTCCTGATTCCCTGGGCATCCAAGATCGGTGAGAGTGTGATGAGTCTGAGGGAGAGCCTTTGGCTTCTGCCTGTGCGTTCTGTGCCATCCAGAGCCTCAGGTCCCAAGACATCCTAGCCAGAGATCTGCCTGAGACACCCCAGACGGGCCTGCCTGGTAACTCCCCAGAACCCTTGTCCCCAAGCCCACAACGGGAGCAAGAACTTTTGGTGACTCTCCCGGCACTTGATCCACCCACCCCCCAGCCTGGTGAGTGTGTAGGAGAGCTTCTGCACTCCCCAGTGCTCTCCTGACCAGGGATCCAACAGAGGGGAACCACAGGCTCACAATTGTACCGCAAGAGCTGCAGCAAAAAGGAACTGAACACAACAGCTAGATCCAGGCCAGGCATAACTGGATAATCTCAAAATTAATAGACTGGCACCCGAATTCCATTATGTGCTAAGGTTATAAATGCACCAAAGATCTACACCAAAGGTCAGAGGTCAGTGCTACACAAAATGACAAAGACAAGGAGAAAAATGTAATCTCAGACTCAAGTCCACCAAAAAGTGCAGAGGATACTAGCTCAGCTGAAATGAATGAATTAACAGAGGTGGAAACAAAGGAACAGCAGTAGAAAGGTATAGAGGAACTCAGACCAGAATTAACACCTGAAATAAAAAAGAAATATTTGAATACATAGCATCTGAAGTAATGAATCAAATCCAGAAATATATGGGGGAAACCTGATGCCCACCCAGAACAAGTGCAGAGAACACTATTCCAGCTGAAATGTATGAACTAACAGTGTCAGAAACAAAGAAACACCAGCACAAAGGTCATGAGGAACTCAAAGCAGAAATAATTTCTGAAATCAAAAAAAAATTTGTTGAAATCATAGCATCTGAAGTAGAGAAACAATTCTGGAAATATATAGAGGAAACCCAATTTGGGAGAAACTCTGCTGTAAAAGAATTAATAGCTACCTCTAAAGAAGACATGTTTAAAAAAAATAGAGGAGAACAGAAAATGACGGATTCCTGGAATGAGCGATACAGAAAAGAAATCGAATGCATGAAGCAGAGTCAAAGAGATATAGAAGAACTAAAAATATCAATCACAAGTCCACAAAACCTTTTGAGTGAAAGTGAAAACAAGAGTTTCAGATCTTGAAGACACTGGTGCAGCTAGTGAAAAGGTGAGAAAGGATCTCTTAATAACAACGAGAATGCAGGAAAAAATAATTCATCACCTGCAAGATGATGCCAAGATGAGCACTGTGAGATTAATTGTCATCAGCGAGAATGAAGGAGTCAATACAAATGATATAAAAAGAATATGGGCAGAAGTAATCACAGAAAACTTCCTAAATATGAGGAAACAATCCAACATTCAGGTAACCGAAGCATACAGAACACTTTATTTACTTGTTTGCTTTTTATGGACTTTAAAATATATTATTTCTCAGGTTATTTTTGATGTTTTGGTTGTTTCACTATATAGTTCATGTTGGCCTTGAACTCACACTGAACCTCTTGTCTCTGCTGAATTCACATGCTGGGATTACAGGTGTGTACCACCACACTCACTTTTTGTTCTTTTTTATGCATAAAATACACCTTCAATTCATCTTTGATGTCCATTTTCTAAAATGACTGTTATGGTCAATTGATGGTAGAGTCCAAGGAGGAGATAGTAATCACACAAAATGAATGACTAATTAGCTAAAAATCATTCAATTTCTATGGATTTTTTTTATGAGCAGAATATATTTATTGAGGGGAAGAAAGCTCCTGTCCAAGAGAGGAACAGGAGTGGTGGTCCCCGGGAAGTTCTATCAATTTTTGAAGTATTTATTGCCACAAATAAAGAAATCTGAAAATGTCTTTAGATGAACACTCCCAAAGTACTTATAACTAAAACAAAATATCCATAATACTATGAAGCAAAAGTGAAAATGAGTTTTCAGAAAAACAAATTAAGCTAAAAAATGTTTTAATAAAGATGTTTAAGAAGTCCTTAAAGGGTTAGGGAGCTAGGTTGGTGGTTTGAGCACAAGGACCCAAGTCTGAGCATGATACCGCATGCTATTCCAGCCCTGGAGTGCTGGCCACCCAGATTGGGTGAGGTGACGCACACCTGTAATCCTAGCACAATGGAGGCTGAGACACAAGGATCAGTGCGAGTCCTACCTGCATAGCAAGACCCTGTACCAAATAAATAAAAAAGCATTAAAAACAGACAAAAAAAGAGAAGCCCTTAAAAAGTAAAACATGTAGCTAAAAAGAATACCTGAATATATATAGAAGTATGTATTCAGAAGAAACATTAGCTCTCATGTTGCTACAACGTGAAAACTTTCAAAATGCTTATGAGTTATTTTTTTTGTTTGTACTTTTTATTGTTATCTTTAAAGAATACAAAATAGTGATAGAAGAAAACAGCATTATACATGGTACAAGATTTCACTAACAAAGTAATAGGAATCCAACAATGGTTGCTGTATTACATGATGCTATGTGCAAATTAGTTTTTCAGATTACCAGATATAAATGTATAAGGTTTATTTTTTTAAAAAACAATAACTAAGAAGGTATAAGAAATTCAAGAAAGGAAAAAAATCAGAGTAAAAACAAAAATTGTAAGCATGAACTACTTTCTTTTTTAATATATTAATATAATTAGAATTGTCAAAGTAGAAAGGAATAGGCAATAAATATTTAAAGATTTAAAATTTCTGAATTTAGTTCAACTTATAATACCACATTTCCAAGAAAAATAAATCTTTTGCACAAGAAATTTAAATAAAATTATACCAAGATATACAAAAATGAAATTGTCCAAAACTTATTATAAGGAATAAAATGGTTAAAGCATATACATAAAAAATATTAGCTATGGAAGAACAAAATTAAATAGCATCTTATTCCACACTGGAGAGAAAAAAATAAAAGGACCAAGTGTGTAAGAAACTAGACTAATTAAAGGACTGAAAGAAAGAAAAAAGATCTATCCCCTTTGAATTTTATGCTTAGCAAACATACTTTTGAAAACTAAAAGTAAAATATTTTTTAGTTATACAAACTTGAAATATTTTAATACCTCCAGATGTAGCATATAGGAAATAACAAAGAGCATAATTCAAAAGGCATGAGAAGCTGCAGTATGCTCCTAGATGAATAATAAAGAGCTCTCAAAGTGAGTTATGCGGGACTATATAAAATAGATGAACCCTTATTTAAAAGGTCATTGAAGATTTCTGTGAAACAGTAGCAATCTTATGTCGGGTTATATACATATTTTGTATATATATATATATATATGTGTGTGTGTGTGTGTGTGTGTGTGTATGTATGTGTGTGCAAAGGACAGGGAAGGTCTGGGGAGATGTTCAGTAGAGTAAGTGCTTGCCTAGCAAACGCAAAGGCCTGAGTTCAATCCCTGGTTCCACACACACACACACACACACACAAAAAAAAAACCAGTTGGGTAAAGGACAGGGAAGTCATAATATAAAGTCAACAGAAAATAGAAATATACTTTTTAAAGTTTCTAAAACTAGAAGAGGATGTCATACAATGTCTTTTAGGTAAATTGTAATTCAAAAATATAGTATAAATCTTAAAACAAAAATTAAGATTAAGTAATATTCAGAAAATTAAATACTAATTAATTTAAAATTAAATGTTTCAAAACAATTGAACTAAGAAAGAGTTTTCATGACAATGAAGAAGTACGAAGAATAAAATATAAGATAAATACTGGAATGACAAATAAATGACCATCACTCCTGACAGTTTGGGGATAGGATATTGCACAAAGTTCTAGTGTGTTGTGGACATGGATAATGACCATGATACTTACTGGTGTCACTTGTGGGACTGAGCTACAGCTATTTCCTTGAAATCCACCCTGTATTCCCATATGGAATCCTGACCCATAGGGTGCAAGAGAAGCCCATCTGTAGAGTGTGCTGATGAAAATATTTTGCTGCTGTTTATAAAAGAATACCTGAATGACTACTATTGTATACCTCTTGTTCTCCTGTGTTTGTTTGCCCTATTTGGTGGGTTCTTTCCATTCTCATTCATGGGGTTGTTATCATTTTGCTCCCTGTCTAGAACATCATTTAGTAGTCTGCATAGGCTTGGCTTTGTCATCGTGAAATTCTTTTGTTGTTCTTTGTCATGGAAGTATTTTACGTCTCCATTATACTTGAAAGAGAGTTTTGCAAGGTATATCAGTCTGGCTTGGAATTTGTTTTCTTGCAAGACTTGAAGTACTTTGCTCAATGCTCTTCTTGCTTTGATGGTTTGTGAAGAGAAATTTGCCATTATTTTGATGGGTTTTCCTTTAAATGTGCTCTGTTTCTTTTCTTTAGGAGCTTTTAGTATACCATTCCTGTGCTGAATTTCTGGGATCGTTATTATTCTATGTCTGGGAGTGGTTTTAATTGGGTTGATGTTATTTGGAGTTCTATATGCTTTGGTTATCTGAATGTTAGATTGTTGCCCCATATTTGGGAAGTTTTATGCTATTACTTCCATCCATATTGTTTTTATATCATTTGTATTGACTCCTTTCTTCTCATTGATGCCTAGTAGTCTCACATTGTTTATCTTTGCATCGTTTTGCAGGTGTTGAATTATTTTTTCCTGAATCCCAGTTATTTTTAAGAGATCTTTGCTTACATTTTCACTAGCTGCAATGGTGTCTTTAAAGTCAGAAAGTCTATTTTCACTTTCACTCAAACGGATTTGCAAGCTTGTAATTGAGGTTTTAATTTCCTGTATATCACTTTGGATCTGTTTCATACCTTCTATTTCTTTCTTATATTGCTTATTCAGGGGTTCCATCATTTCTATACTCTGCTCCTTTTTTTTTTTTGTCAGTGTATTCTTTAGAAGCACTTAGTACTTCTTTGATTATAGTTATCACTACACTTTTTACTTCAGAAATTATTTCTGATCTGATCTCTTCTATACCTCTCTGCAGTTATTTCTTTACTTCCAACACTATTATTTCACTCTGTGCTAGTGTCTTCTGCATTTGTACTGGGTGGTCTCAGGGCCTGACACTGCTTTTTGTTCCTTCTCTTTGTCATTTTGTGTACCACTGATTTTTGACCTTTGGTGTAGAGTTTAGATAGAGTTATTACCTTAGCATCAGATCTGGATCTACAAAGTTCAACACCTCCAGGTGGGTGTGGCTTGGGTCTGGCTCCTGTGCTCCACTTCTTCCTTCTGCAGGTGAAGCCTTTGTGTCACACTGGCAAGGTGTTCTGCTCCTGAATCAGCTGGGTGGGTCTTGCCTCTAGACTCTTTGCAGGGAGTTCTGCTGAAGGGTTCCATGCTGGGCCTGCTCTCTGGGTTGCTTCAGGATCTAGTGGCCTGGGCAATATCACTCACATACCAGGCCTGTGCTCTGGGTTGCTTCAGGGTCCAGAGGCCCCAGGTGGTCCTATTAGTTATTAAATTAACTGAGCTAACTGAATAAATACATGGTAATAACAAAAGTTAGAAATAGAAGCTGCTTTTGGAAAAGAATTAAGAATTTTACCTTATAGCTGATAATAGTGGTAAAGAAAACAGGGATAAATACGCACAAAAAAACCTGGACTTCTACAACTGAAATTATAGAATTAATTTTAGTAGAAGAGCCAGCCAAATAGCTCAACGGATTAAAGTGCTTGCTTAAGCAGATGCAGTGGCCGGGGCGAGGATTGGACCCCAGGTTTGCCCTGCTATCTCAACCCCTGGGGTGCACTGAGACAGCAATTGAGACTGGGTGTGGTGGCACGTGCTTGCAACAACAGTTCTTGGGAGGCTGAACACAGGCAGACCACTATGAGTCAGATCTATGTAGTGAGACCCTGTAGACCCTGTACTAAGATTAAAAAAAAAATTAAGTTTAATAGAATGTATTAATCATAAAGAACAGTGGATTTTCCTCTGGCATCTTGGTAAAGTATATGTATGCAACATATTTTATTTCCATTGCTTATCCTTCCCTGTTCCCTATTTGCTCCTCCTCTTGCTCATCTCCTCCTCCATCTCTAACATTTTCTTTTACGCCATTTTTTTACTTTTTAAAGAATAAAAAATAGCAATACAAAACCCAACATTAGAATTGATACAAAATTTCACTGAACAAAATAATAGGAATTCAACAGTGGTTGCTGTATTGCATGAAGTTATCTTCCAATTAGTTTTTTAGATTACCAGATATAAACATGCAAAATTAGTTTTAAAGGACCAAAAAAGAATAACAAAAAAGATATAAGGAATTAAAACAATAAGAATAGAAAGAAAAAATCTTAAGCATTAAGTGCTACTTTGAAACGCCCAGCAGAAATTGGCAGAACAATTATCCAAATCATCCTGCATATATATATATAAATACATCTTTCCCCCTTCTTTCTTATCTTTTGTAGATTCTTCATACAAGAGAAAAGATGTGATTTTTCACTTTACTTTTTTTTTGTGGTACCAGGGATTGAACTCAAGATGTTGCACTTGCCAGGCAGACATTTATGCCACTGACCTATCTCCCTGGCACTGATCTTGGACTTTCTGAGTCTGGATTATTTCAGTTAAAGTGATGCTCTTTAGTTCCATCCATTTTCCTGCAAATGGCACAGTTTAATTCCCAATAATATTCCAACAATAATATTTCATTGCGTATATACACATTTTCTCTAACTATTCATCTATTGATATTACCTAACCTGGATCCTTACGTTGGCTGTTGTGAATTGTGCTGCAATAATCCTAGGTATGCAGATTTCCCTAAAGCATCTGACTTTCCTCAATATATAAAAGACTGAGAGAGCTGGATCAAATGTAGCTCTATTTTTAGTTTATGGGGGAACTTCCATACTGATCTATTTAGTAGTTATACTAATTTACATTCCCACCAGCAGCGCACAGAGATTTGTTATTTTTGTATTAATAGTAGCCGTTCTGATCTGGGTGAGGAACAATAATTATATAGCTTTGGACTGTATTTTCATAAAGACTGAAAAAGTTAAACCATTTTTCAAATGCTTACCAGCCATATATACTACATTTTTTTGAAATATATCTATTTAGTCAATTCATTTGCCCCTCGATTGGTTGAGAGTTCCCTTTGATACTTACTTGTTTTAGTTGTGTATATATTTTGGATACTAATACTCTGATTGAATGGTGGCTGGCATAGATTTTCTCCCATTCTGTAGGCCAGCGAACTTCCACTGATAGGCAGCAAACCTACGGCACATGTGCTGCATGTATCCCTGAAATCTCTGAGAGGTTTCCCATCATGGCTGCGTGCTGTCTCTTTACCTTGTTGATTTTTTTTAACAAGAGAAACTGTAGAAGTGACATAAACGCATGGAGTTTGAATAATACACTTCTGGCTATGTGGGCCACTGAAGAAATCAGAGAAAAGTTAAAGATTCCTAGAAACAAATGATTAAAAATGTCCTAGAATCATATTTCATCATGATGATGAAAATAAAACATGCCAGAATCTGTTGGAGAGAATGAAAACAGCCCTCTTGAGAGAAAATTTACAGTGACAGCCACCTGTGTTATGACATCAGAGAAATGCTAGACAAACAAGCTAATGATGTACCTCAAGTTCCTAGAGAGATAAGAAACCAAACTTCAAACTGTGGAAGTAAAGAAATAATAAAGATCTTTTTTTTTATTTTTTATACTTTTCTGCTGGATGGTTAAGACCTAGATAGATCAAGACTTATATACCAACATATGAACTTTATATTTCCTATGTGGTCATTGAAGTCCTCTCAGGGTTTATCTTGTAGTCCTGTACATTATTCTGTAGTTCCTTTGTCTGTGTCATCCATGTGGATGAGTCACGGCCAATGCTTGACGGGTTTGCTCTCTGTGAGAGCTTGAGAGAAAGTTTTCTCTTCATGTGACTCTCCCCAGGCATACTATAGAACTTCGATCTCTTTCCTCTGTGGCTCCATAATCTCCTTGTTCAGAAAATTTGGAGCTCACCTGAGTCGTGGGGCCATAATATTAAGCTGAGCTGTAAATGGCTATGGTCCACAACTTCTTCAGATAACTCACTATTGTTGTGGAATGCTGGACTGTGTTGTATTGTGTTGTCGAGTTCAAGCACCTAAGTTAGTTGAATGTCAATGGAGTGCCCACCTTTGACAGGTGTAGACAAAGGAAGGGGTGTAGAAAGAAAAAATCATGATGTGTGTGTATAGACAGTACAGTTGGGATAGATAATACTGTGCTTCTACATAATTCTATGAGAGGCAAGATCTGCACTAATGGTGGTTGGACAGGATATTATGTTGGATTCTAGTACTACGGTCATCCACTAGGAAAATAATTATTGAATTTTTGATATAATTCAGGTATAAAAAATAAGATAAGTAAGCAGCTTCACTCTTAATTTACTGATAAGAGATATCTGCTAAAAAAAAATCTGTAAATATAAGATCATGTATGCACCTTGTATAATACCAAAACATTATGAAAACAGTTTGCAATGTATTAATTTATCGAATCTGTATTGTTAAGGTGTCTTGAAACTGTCTGATTGACATTTGTAGTTCAATAAAATAAAAAAAGAAATAAAAAAAAGAAATAATAAAGATCAGAGAAAGTCACTGAAATAGAGACTAAAAGAACAATACAAATGATGACTGAAGCAAAGAGTTGATTCTATGACAAGATAGTAAGACTGATAAACCCTTAGCCAAACTAACCAAAACAAAGAAGTCCCAAATTAATAAAAATAAAAATGAAAGTGTTGATATTTCAACAGATATGATTGAAATTCACAGGATTATTAAAAATTATTTTGAAAACACATAAAATAAATTATATAATTTAGGATAAATTTCAAGACTTAGCATCGTTGAACAAAGAGGAAATAAAAAATCTGAACAGATTAATGACAAGGAGATTGAAGAAGAGATTAAACATCTCTCAACAAAGAAAACCCTTGACCAGTGGATTTATTGCTAAATTTTACCAGATTCTTATAGGTCCTGAACAGGTAGCTTTATTTCTAAATATACCACTAATGTTCTTCAAACTATTCCATGAAATAGATAAAAAAGGGATGTTTCTAAATTCATTCTACAAAAGCAGTATCACCATGACACCAAAACAAGAGGACTCAACAAACACACACACAAACAAACAAAACTATGGGCCAATATCCTTGAAGAACATAGATGCAAAAGTCCTTAGTAAGATTCATTGAAACAGAATTCAAAGATACATACAATGACCCAGCTGACTTTATCAGCTGTTGCAGGAATGGTTCATCTGTAAATCACTCCATAAAATTCACTACATAAATGCAACCAAGGATAAAAATCATGGTCATCTCAAGAGCTGCAGAAAAAGCCTTTCACAAAATTCGGCATCATTCCATGATAAAAATCTTAAGGACACTAAGCGTAGAAAAATTTTTGTGTTAATATAATAAAATATATACAACAAATCCATCATCATAATAAATGGAGGAAAACCAAAATCAGGAATGAGATAAAGCTGTGCACTCTTAGCACTCCTGTTCAGTATAGTATATAAAATTTTAGTGAGGACAATTAGGCAAGAAAAAGAAATAAAAGTGATACAAACAGAAAAGAAAGAAGTCAAATTATCCCTCTTTGTAGGCAAATTGATTCTTTACTTAGAAGACCCTAAAAACCTTCCACCAGCAGACTTATAGATCTGACACATTCACTGAAGTTGTAGGACACAAAACCAACATACAAAAATCAATAATGTTCCTCTACACCAATAATGAACCCACTGAGAAAGAAATCAGGAAAATGATTCCATTCACAGTAGCTGGCAAAATACTTATAATACCCAGGAAGATATCTAATCAAAGAGATGAAAGACATCTGAAATGAAATTACATAAAAACAAAGAGGACATTGAAAGACTGACTTCTCCTGTTCGATGCTAGGCACAATTTTGTGTAAGTAGTCATACTACCAGAAACAATCTACTGCATTAATGCAATCTCCATCAAAATACCAAGGGTTTTCTTCACAGAGCTTGGACAAGGAATCCTAAAATTCATATGAAAGTGCAAAAGGGCCCACCATTGCCAAAGCAGCCCTGAGCAGAAAGAGCAATGCTAGATAATGCCAGTGTCAAATTATTGTACAAGACAGTGTGGTGCTGGCATAAAAACAGACAGGATTAAGGAGCAATGCAATGGAATAGAGGACACAGAAACAAATGTACACAGCCATAGGCACTGATTCTTGGAAAGGGGGTCAAAACATGTCGAGAAAAGAGAACCTCTTTCACAAATGGTGTTGGAAAGACTGGTACCCATGTGTTGAAGCATGAACCTCCATCCCTAGCTTTCATCCTGTACTAAAGACTCATTCAAAATACATTATAGAGCTAGACACAAGATCTGAAACTTTGAAATGGTTAGAAAAGAAACACTTTAAAGAATAGGAACAAAGATTTCCTGAGCAGAGCTTCAACAGCATAGGAAATAATAACAAGGACGAACAAGTGAAAGTTTTAAAGTCTATTTAAGGCTGGCCACATAAAGGTAATGGTTGACTTCAGAGTGTAGATGGAAACTTCAAGAGAGAGCTTCTCACAGAAGATAAATGAATAAAGAGTTTAAGGTACAGCTTTGAGGTGCACATACATTAAAGCCATAAGTGGTGGGGGGAGACATATACAATTGAGAAGCTGTACTTAGACAATTAAGAAGCAAAAAAAAAAAAAAAAAAGTTGATAAAGGAGGGGTGAGCAATGGACTGAAAAATAAATCCAGATTTTAGACAACTACCCTTGGCTCTGGTGATTAGGGAAGCATTCATGTTCCTTTCTTTCAATCAGTCATAGGAAATTTCACTGGTTTTGCAGCAAAAGGTGGTAGAAGGACATGGACTGTGAAACCAGCTAACTTTGCTCTATTATGTGGCCTGCTGCATGTTTAGCAGGTTTCCTAGCCTGCAACCCAAGAAACAGAGTAGCCTAGTAGCTTAGGAGGGCAAACTCTGGAGCCTGTTCCCTAACTAGCAGTCAGCTGTCATAAAACTAGTTTAGCTCTGGGATTCAAGTCACTGCTCACAATTCTGGACCTCCATTTCTTTTTCCTATCTGAAAGTGGAAATAAATATATCAACCCCACAAGACTCTCATGAGCAATAAATGAATCATTAGATAAACACAATGAATGTTATTTTTTTAAAAATATTTGCATTGAACCTTAATTTCCTCCTCTGTATGACAGAGAAAATATCATCTCTTTCTGAGGCTGCTTGAATTACTGATTTCAAAGAAATTTCAGTGTTAATTATCCTCTTCTTGGAATGTTGTTTCATCAATGTATTCATGGCATACTCTGTTGCTGCATGCCTCTTCTGTATTTTGTTAGACTTCTTTATATATCTTGTACCTCAGAGTAAGGTTGTGTTCCTGTATTTGTGGCTCAGTTTACTACGGAACACTTTGGTTGGCTTCTCCTCAAACTGATATTTACAAGCAAGTTTTCCATAGGATGGCACACAAAGGTACAGAGCATAAAATTCAAAGAACATTACTTGTAAACTCCAACCACTATCTACACCAAAATTAGCTTTTGAGGGGCTAGAAACAGGCTACTTAGAGGCCATGAGTATTTTAGTTTGAGGTTGTATCCCAAAATGAAAACAGAACAGACAGAGTTTTAATGGTTATTCAGACCCCCAAAATGTTCCTTTGAGTCATGATCATTTGTGTGATTATTTTTCAGTTAGTCAAAGCAGAAATCTTCCAAAGAATCTACTACAAAGAATGGTTTTCTGGGGGAAAAAATCACTACAAAGTTCCTAATATTATACGACAATATTGTAAGAAAACAACAATGAAAGAGATTTGGATTGAAATGTTTTGGTCCTGATACTGTGTAGACATAAGGAATTTATAAATAACTAAGTTATTTTTAGGCTTTTATTTTTATTCCACTGTTTGTTTCTTAAGCAAAATTCATGCCTCTTTGTCATCAACCTGACTTCCTTTCTCTACTTTTTTATCCCCTAGTCAGCTTTTTCCATCATTTTCAATTGATTAAACTATCAACAGGAAGTATTCTGAATTAAAGAAAACTTAGCATCCTTTAATCACCTATTATGAGAAATTTGGGGGCTGTAAAATATATGGAATTTTGTAGGAATGAAAGCAAACTATAAATCAATGGTAGATAGCAGTTTGGACCTTTAAAAAAAAAAGCATTCATCAGCAAAAGCCACATGTGTACCCTGTGCTTCTGTTTTGTCTCTGTCTTTGCAATGCTTAGTGCCAATCCCAGGGCCTTGCACATGCTAGGCAAGTGCCCTTCCACTGAGCTCCCTCCACAGCTGCACCACTAGGAGTGCATCTTTATTCCTACCCTAATGAGGCTTCTCACATAGAAAGGAAGGCACCTGGCCACTTTGCCACACCTTTGCAGCTATACCAGCACCATTACAAATTGAAATATATACTCATCAAAAAGAGTTAACTTGTAGTGTCCTTTTTATTATTTTGGGAAAGTATTTTGAAGTAAAAAAATTGTAGTAGTTGTTTCAGTTAATTATGAAGTTCACACAGGATCATAAAAAGGTGAGCTGAAATGCTCATAAAAGAAGCGCAGTTGGGCTACAGAGGTAGCTCTGTGCTCAAGTGCTTGGCTAGAGTGTGCAAGGCCCTAGGTTGATCCCCAGACCTGCTAAATGAATAAATAAGAAATATAGTCTGGTAGAAATTTGAACCCCAGTCCAGACTATCAGTCAATCAGTCCATCAACTGCATTTGTGAAAACTAACTAGAGGTTGTGACAGAAAATATTGGGAAAAACACTTTACTGATGGTAGAGAAAACCCTCTGAGTAATCCCAGTTTAACTGAGCCCTTTTGGATTAGAGGAAGGGGCAGAGAAGAATATTCCTGGTAAAAGTACAAATATAAAATGTGATAATAAAAGGAACTGCACTTGTTGGAGGGATTAAAAACATCAGTGACAATGATGTGCAGTGAGGAAAAGTAATCTTGAAGGGCAGGGGAAGGATTTCCTGAATTAGCATAATGTAAAGCAATTTGGGATTTTGGGTGAAGGAGGCATCCACATGGCAGACAAAAGCAAACCACAATGGGACCCTTGTCCTCCAGGAGCTCCTGCTATGGACAGGTGTCAAGATGTGTAAGGAACTGGGCAGCATGTAGGGCCACGTGGCTGGCGGGGGTCAGGTCTCCTGGAGTCTGGAGGATGCTACTGCTTTGGGGTATCAGAGTCCCAGCGAGAGAACCCGGGGCAGCCCTCCAAGTTAGGAGGGCTGCTTCGTCTTGGGGAGCCTAATCAGTCCAGCTTATGGCAGATACTTCTTTGATGGTAGGGCTATGGGTTTGGTAGTAGTTGTACCATAGCTTGAAAATTTATTCAAGGGTTACACTTGTTCTCATTTGTTACAATATTTGCCATTCTGAGAATAAACCATTTATAAGCTTAATACCAAATAGAAAAATAATACTAGCTTTTTCTTTGTTTGATATAACTTTTCTAGGTCTATACCTAAAATATAACAACTATAAGGCTCATAAAAGATAAGCTTTTTATCCAGCAACCCCCAAAATCTGGAAAGGTCAAACAGCAAGAAGTATCAGAAGCACCTGATAAGTTCTTTAAAACACTGTAGCAGCTTAATCTTAGAATTGACTCCTGAAGAAAGAAACCTACACATAGCTCTATAGCTCTATCGTAGTTGTGCTATGTTTTTCTATGTAGTAAATAAACTTTATTCGTCTGCTTCCCAAAGATGAAATTGCCAATAGTCACAGATTTGCCTACAGTATAATTTGTATCTACTGTTTATAATTTACAGTTGTACTTTTTTCCCTCTGAAAATTTTAAGTACTAAAGCTAAGTAAACAACAAGGGAGAGCCAGTTGGGACTTAGCATATCTCACAGCTTAAAGAACTGGTCTTTAGCAAATGCCCAAGAATCAGTGTGGGTAACAGTAGATTAAATGCTGCAATTGATAAGAAAAAATTCCTGGAAGTTTCACCTCACAATGCATTAAGAGTTGTGCTGTATTTTAATGCCTTGGAGCTGCTAATCCATGCACAGACCATACAGGTAATGAACATGTTTTCTTAACCAGAAGAATTCACTCCCTCAAATTGGTCTGTCTTATTTCTCAGAAATACTTGGCTAGGCATGGTGGCATTGGCCTGTAATCCCATCACTCAGCAGGCTGAGGCAAGAAGATTGCAGTGAGTTCACGGCCAGCTTGGGCTACAAAGTGACTTCAAGGCCAGCATAAATAAACTACATAGTAAAACCCTGTCTCAAAAAGGAAAAAAGAAAGAAAGAAAATAAATATTCTACTCTTCTGGCCCATGTATACTGGAACTATTCTAATGAAAGTGCTCCTTCCCACAGCTTCATGACTACAATTGGAAAACAAAGCAATAAGTAAGTAAAGACAGCAATGGCAAAATGTGGATCCCAGCTGTTTTCGCCCTTCATCTGCTATGACTTCAACTGATCCAACATCTTCAGTCACTCTGCTTCTGGCCATAACACTAATGGTGGTGCCAGAATCTTGGGATCCTATCAAGGCTTGTATAAGGAGGTGGAGTGTTGGGAGTCATGGAAGGTAGAAAATTGGTCCAGTGTGTGTAGGTGGGACTAGACCTCAGTGCCTAAAGCAGAGAAGATACCTCAGTCCTGAGATAAACATCCTGACTGGTTAAGGTCAGCTGTTAGTCACTAGGCAACCTCTTGTCAAGTGCTATTAACTTTGCAAAGGTAGAAACAAACATCCACATTGTTGCTCTGGGCTGTCTTGCCAACCAGGCAGCCAAGTTATCACCTAACCCAGCTCTTGTCTGTCTTATCTTCACTGCTGCCACCATTTCTCCTTGGGTAGAATGGAGCACACTGAGCCCTCCTTGCGGTGGAGAGGATAGGCAGGGAGGAGGGCTGACAGGGCACATTAGGAGGCTTTCGTGGGGTCTCACTCAGAGAGCTGTTTGCAAGTGAGGACAGATGGCCAGGCAAGCCGTTTAAAGGTCCAAGTCAGGGGGAAAAAGACATCTTAATGACTAACAAATGTTCATCAAGTCATGAACTTCTCACTAGCATTTTGTGTTTTATTATTTTCAAAAGCACCATACTATATTTGATCCTACAGGTCAATAGGGTCATATGACTATTCTTTCAAATATAAGGATTATTTAGGGTTACAGAGATGATTCAGTAGAATAAGCACTTCCCTAGCAAGCAGAAGGGCCTGAGTTCAATCCCCGGTTCTACATTAAAAAAAAAAAAAAAAAAAAAAAATAACTCAAAGATACTGGATGATTTGTTCAGTGTCATGCTCAGCTCATGAGGTTGACTCTAGTTTTTTTTAAGGATCATAAATTCTATTCAAATACAAGTCAAGCATTCACCAAGCAACCAGAAACTTTGGTATTGCTAAGTATCAAGAGCTTTTAAACCACTGACCAGAAAGCAGCCATGATCTATGCCTAGAGAGCTTTGTCATTTACATTAGAAAGAAAACTTCACTTATCCTATTTTATTAGGATGACTTTGGACAAAGAGGCTGACATTGAATATTGTCAGGATTAGCAGACTAAATGGACTTTCTAGGGTAAACATGAGCCATCAGAAGCCTTTACCTGCCTTGGATGAGCAGAAGTAGAACCTGTAAGAACTAAACTGGAAATCTAAATTCATGTCCTCAAACTAGATTTTAGTGAATAAGAAGTACCTATAATTCATCATACGTGGAGTAATAATATAGTCTCTCTTCTCACACATTTGCTTTCTTTTTCCTTTTATTTAGTATTAGTTGTGTTTGTGATCATTTTACTTTGATATGTACCTTAAACTGAATCAACACATACAGACAAAATGTAAGGAAAGAAAATACTTATACATTTACCTTATATTATAAAAACTTTTTAAAGCTATAACAGTTGAGAACACTCATGTTCTTAAAACTAAAAGTTTTCCATGTCAATAAAATTTAATTTTATATAATATAAATCTTTAAAATCCAATTCTAATTTTAAAGCATTAGACCCACCAGGATTAAAATGTAAGCCTTACTATTGTTTAAGAATCTTTTTTTTTCTACAAAAAGATGATCAGATGTCTCATTATGAGAGATATTACATTATCTTTTCACTGAACAAATTACATTTTCCTAGTACCAAGCAACATTTCATGATTAAGAAAACCTTATTAAAATATTCTATAATTTATAGCTTTAGTAGAAATGATATAGTATACTTTACGGATTCAAAATATACTGTTCCATTCTGTTCAAAGCTTTTGCTGATGCTAATGTATGTATTCCCTCATTTGCTTAGATTTAAGAAATTCAATACAATTAGGCAATAATAACAAATATATTAAATATTATCTCGAAAATGTTCTTCCTTAATAAAGTCACAGGGTCAGGAGATGGTTCAGTGGAATAAGCACTTCCTTGGCAAGTGCAAGGGCCTGGGTTCAATCCCTGGTTCCGCAAAAAATAAATAAATAAATAAAATGAAGTCAGATATGGTGAAATGTTATGAAACAACGTTTCCTTTCAGTTTTCCCTCGCAAAACAATTCTGCAGCTAAACCCATGTAATTCCTTATAATTCATATAACAATAAATCAGTCCCTGCATTTTAAAAAAATACTAAATCTTATTAAGCAAAACTCTTCCAAAGCAACAAGTAACAAAATAACAAATCAGAGTGGTTATAAACAGAATTCCTAGAATAGTCTTAGGCCCCACACTTGCTTATCATACATTGATTATTACCAGTCACTCTTTCTGTCCCAACTTATCAGTCCCACTGTTCTTTCAGTGCCCTTCCACGATACCATTGGTCACTGACCAAATTCCAGAACACGAGCATTCATGCAGTGATGACATATGCCCTCTTCCTAGCCCATAAGATAAAGCAGTTATGTTCCCCAGGGTCGCAACAGCAGACAACAGGAGATACCA
Source organism: Ctenomys sociabilis (assembly GCA_004027165.1). Taxonomy (NCBI): domain Eukaryota; kingdom Metazoa; phylum Chordata; class Mammalia; order Rodentia; family Ctenomyidae; genus Ctenomys; species Ctenomys sociabilis. Next base: position 45,130 of record PVKA01010480.1, read on the forward strand.
TGTGTTTTGCTGTTTCACAGAGGAACTCTGGGATGGGAACATGATATTCAGACATTGCCTGTAGTGTGAAAGGGAACCTAAACATCAAGTGAAAGAAGCATTACCTTCCATCAGGGTAAGAAAGAGGTACGGAGAAGTCAACCTGGACCCTGAGACGCACTTTAGCTGCATGCTCCTTTGGTGAACACTTTAATCTAGACTGTGGCATTAGAACACTGTCTTGAATACACAGCAGGAAGTTATCTGGAAAATGTCCTCTGTCAGGACCCCACCAACATGTGAAGTCAAGCATTCTTCTTTGTGTACCCTCAAGTGGCCTTGGAGCAAACCTCAGGAGAGAAAAGGCTGTGAGATGCACCATTCGTATTTCAGGGTCATAGTCCTCTGGTGTCTTAGTAAGATCTGTTAGCTACTTTCTCTTGCTGATGGGGAATTAGTTCACCACTGATGGACTAATCAGAAGGAAGCATTTTGTGGATAGCACATTTTAAAAAGGACTTTACAATTCCAATATATGTATGACTCTGGAATCTTAAATTATGCTATTCTTCTTCCTAATACCATAATTAGAAACCCGATTTAGTTCATTGTGTGGGGCTGAATTAATCTCATTTCCTCTGTTCCACATTAAGGGTGGACTGAAAATTATGCAAATACACTGGATTGGAAATTATTTTTCTTGGCCTGTATAGACCGCCTGGTTTCCTGTAGTAGAGTGAAAAAGGCTGAAAACAGTAAGAATCGATAACATGTATTCCTAAGAAAACTATCAAAACTATTTTGAAATTTCTACCAGGCAAGTATTTTTAGGCTCATTATTCTACCCAGTTACAAAAATGTAGGTAGAAGAAAGTAAATTATGAGGCAAGAAATGGTAGATAGCAAAGTCAGTAAAGATCTTGGCTCGGCCCAATTCCCCCAAGCATGCACTTCCTTGTTTTAAGAGTCTTGTTTTATCACAGGATTAATTGCCTCATAATGTATAATCCATCAGGATGGAGGGACACAGTGTTATGTAGTCCTAAATTTATAACTGAAAAACACACAAACAAAAAGAAAATAGAACCCAATAACAAATCTGATTATTAACACCTATTTCAGCAAGAAAGAAAGGTAAGAAATGGCACCCATATAGTCTTTATGAAAATGGCTTTTTCATATAAGTACATTCCCTATGAGAATTATTCCTATGCTTTTGTTTTTCAGACAAATAGCTACGACCTAATCAGCAATGAGTAGTTTGTTTTTCCTTCCAAGTGATTATTTCAGAAAATGGAAGACTGTTTTTAATAAAATGTGTTTACGGAGCACTAAAAATGACTCCTAAAGCACAGGTTAATTTTGAGATGATCTTGGTAGGAGGCCTACAGAGGGGATGCTCTCAGCTCTGCCAGAGGCAGCGAGAGCTGCGGGCTGTTAGTCTTGTTATACCCTGACAAAACTGACTCCAATTTGTTGCCCTTCTAACCTCGCCGTGTTCCTGTTCTGTATGCGCCTACCCCTCCCGACTCCCTCACCCCTGTGACCCAAGCCTTATCTTGACGGACATCTGTACCCCTTCCCTATTTTTGAGGATCTTGGCAAACTCTGTGTACTTGCCACCCCACCCCCCACCCAATACTGAACTAATGACCCTACAACTTTACAGAAATCAACCTAAACTAATGACCCTGCCGCTTTACAGAAATCTCCCCACCCCTCCCCTGCCTTTGCGATTTTTTAGGCTTAAATAGTTACTCATTTCTACACTCAGGGCTCCTCTCTGTCACTTGGACTCAGCGGGTGCCACTGGGTACCAGCTAAAATAAAGCGCTTCAAATTTTTGGACTTGTCCCGTTGTCATTTGAGTTACAACAGGTTTGGTCGCCTGGAGGCCTGAGGCTTGCTGGCTGCTCTGTCCTGCTGCTCTGGACTCTTGGTAAAGAGAGGCTTCCAATGAAAACTCCCATCATATGAGATCCCTTACAAAAGCCTGAGGTTGCTTTCCCTTCATATGAAGTAGAAAGAAAAAAGAAAGACTTGAGGTCCCTTTAAAATATAAAATTTCAGGGCTGGGGTGATAGCTCAGTGGCTTAAGTGCCTGCCTGGCAAGCACAAGGTCCTGAGTTCAATTCCCCAGTACCAAACAAAACAAAATAAAACCTGCCCAAAACCCACATAGGGCCAGCCAAATAGATTGGCAGATTAAAGAGCCTGCAAGCAGGTGCAGAGGCCAGTAGTTCAAGCCGTGGGACTGCCATGCCGGCCCCACCCCCAGGGGATGCACTGAGACTGAGACTAGGCGCAGTGGTGCGGGCCTGTAATCCAAGATCGTGGGCGGCTGTAAACAAGTGGATCACTATGAGTCTGATCTAGTAATGAGGCCCTGAACATCCTGTAGATCCTTCCCTTAAACACAAAAGATAAAATAAAATATAAACTTTCTGTTTGTTTTGAGACAGGGTCTCACTATGTGGCAATCCTCCTGCCTCTGCCTCCAGAGTGCTGGGAGTACAGCTGTACGCTACCCTATCTGGCAAAACTATAAAGTGTTAATGACAAATGGAGACTACATAACCACATGCAACACTCTACTGTGTAATATATGCATCCTGAAGAGTTTTAGAGACAGTTTGCAAATCTAGTAAACCCTAAATCATAGCTGAATTCTGCAACTTTTTAATTTTCAGCCAATCTTTTATACTACTAATTCTGCAAGCATTTCTGTCTACAGAGACTCACAATATTTGCACAGCCACAAATACCTTTTTTTGCCTCATTATGTTATTCACGTACATGGTAACTTCCTCAGGCAGAGGGGCCGCGTGTAGCTGCACTGAGCACTCAGCCTGAAGCATCAGCGTGAGTAACGGATATTTTTGGCAATCACATAAGATTTTTTTTTTTCTATAATGTTACAGTCAGGTGGATAACATGAATCTCTTAAAGACATCCAAACATCAGTTCAGCATTAATTATTCCCAGCCCAGTGTCACAGCCTGGAAGCCGAGCTGTGTTAGCCACTCAAAACCTCCCAACATGGAATTTATTCTTGAAAGATTCCTTCTGAGTGTTTTCACCAAACATTAAGCTCTATGAAACCAAAACACAAAAATGACTATGGCTCTGGACCCAACAGAAAGGTCTTCTGATTCGTCAGATTTCATGCTGCAGAAATACCTGTAGTGCTGACAGCAAATATGTCAGTGTCACACGTTCATTCCTCAGACAGTCAGGAGGGCTTCGAGGAAAGACCAAAAGACAGAAGGATATTGTGAGGAGCACTTCTCCGAGTCTAAGGTATCCCCTTTACAACCTCACCATCACAGAAGTGCAGAGATAAGCTACATCACCTTCATTTTTATAGATGACAAAATGATCCTGGAGATCTTAATCCCCTTGCTGCAAAACTAATAAACTGGTGTTCAAATAAATATCTTAATCTCCTCCGTTAAGTACATGGAAGTACCTTATCATCTTATCGTATTCTTACATCTTTCTTCTATTCTGGAGTAGACCCAGAATCACACAAAACAGACTCTGTGGTGAGCACAGCTGTACCAGTGGTGCAAACTGCAAACAGAAGCATGTTTCATGTGTTGGTAGAGCAGATAAGAAAATCCTGGATGATTTTATAGGTCAGACTTGTCTCTTGTGCTTTTAAAATGTCACTAACAGGTAAGGAAGTGATGAAGTTGGGCAAAGGTTTAAAGGCAGGTACTTACTATTTACAGAGTTAACAACAACAAAATAGGTGATTGACAAGTAGTGTTCAAATTTTTAACAATATTATGAGAGTAAAATATGTATCACTCTACTCCCCTCAAAATACACCCTGTAGCTTATTATTGGTATACAGAAATGCCATTGATTCTTATGTGTTAACTTTGTGTCTTGCTATATGACTGAATTTGGTTATTAATCTATGAATATTTTGGTGGAATGTTGTATTCTCCTATATAGAGTATTGTGTCATCTACCAATAATAACAATTTAATTTTTTTGTTTCCTTCCTGCACATATCAATTTTATTTCTTTCTATTGCCAGATTACTCTGGGGAATGTTTCAAAAACTATAATGAACAGGAGTTGCGGTAGAAGACATCCCTGTCTTATTCTGGTTTTACCAGGAAATCTTTTGGTTTCTCCTCATCTCAAATAATGGTGTCCATTGGTTTGTTGTCAATGGCCCTTACTAGATTGAGACAAAATTCTTTTAGGCCTATTTTCCTCTGGATTTTTATCATAAATAGATGCTGTTTTTCTTTGTCAACTGAGGTGATCATGTCATCTTGCCATGGCTTCTTTACTATGGTATGCAACACTTGCTGAGTTGAATATGTTGAACCATCCCCGAATCCTGCAATGGAGTTTGATTGTACTATATAATCTTTGTTAATGATCTGTTGCATTCTGCTTGTCAATATCTTGTTGAAGATATTTGTATGTATGTTAATTAAAGAAGTGACCCTGTAGTTCTCTTTTTTGGTCAGGTCCTTTTCTGGATTTGGGATCAGGGTAATACTAGCATCTAGCAATGACTTTCAGAGTACTACTTCCCTTTTACATTCAGTGAAGAGCCTGAGAGGATGCCATTACATCTTTCCTAAAAATCTTGTGGAAATCAGAAGTAAATGTGTTAGAACTTGGGCTTTTCTTAATTGATAGATTTTTTAAAAATTACTTCTTGAATTTCATTGCCTCATATTGGATTACTTAGGATTTTCACATCTTCTTGCTTTAGTTTTGGTAATTCCTATGTGGCTAGGAATCTGTCCATATCTTCAAAATTCTCCAATTTGTTAGAGTACATGTTCTCAAAGTAGTTACTCATGTTCTAATGGATTCAGCAGTGTTCATTGTCACAGCACTTTTTTATTTCTAATTCACTGATTTGGATCTTTTCTTTCCTTTTTCAGGGTCAGATTGGTTAGGATGTTGTCTACTTTGTTTATTCTTTCAGATAGCTGGCTCTTTGATTCATTGATTTTTTAGCATTGTTATTTTAGTCCCAATGTCACTAATTTCTGCTTTGATCTTTAACATTTCCTTCCTTCACTATATCTGTATTTATTTATTTTGGTGGTATCAGAAATCGAACTCAGGACCTTGCACTTGCCATGCAGGCACTTATGCCACTGAGCTATATCCCCAGCCCTATCTCTGGATTTAGATTGTTCTTGTTTCTTTTTAGGACCTTGTTAAGTTATTTATTTGGGTTCACTCTTTTGCTGAAGCATGTAAACCTCCTTCTGAAGACTACTACTATTTTTATTGTGTCCCACAAATCATGTCAACAGTTTCTTTCTAGGAACCGTTAAATTTCTTCCTTGATTTCCTCTGTGACACTGACTATTCAAGAGGGTCTTGTTTAATTTTCACTCATCTGCATAATTTCTTTTGCCATTATTTTCTAGTTTTGTTAAACTATGACTTGATAATCTACGTGGTCTAATTTGATTCTTTATAGGCTAACATGTACTCTATTTTGGAGACAGTCCCATGTGCTGCTGGGAAGGCTATATGTATTCTGCTGTTAGGGGGAGCACTATAGATACGCGATGTGTACTTATTTGAAGGTTTAGTTCAACATTTGTTGCTGATTTTCTGTCTAGTTGATCTATTTGTAAAGTAGGGTATTTAAGCTCCCCACCACACTCACACTGTAGTTTATCTGTCCCAGAGTGTTTGTTTTATGAAGTTGGGTACGATGGTGTTCAGTGCACATAGATTTATAATTGTTACCACTTCCTGTTTAATTGTTGCCTTAACCAATATGTAGTAACGGTTTTTGCCTCTTCTGATCAGTTTTGGCTTGAATTCTACTTTGTCTGATTAGGGTAATTATTACTTCTGTTTTGGGGGTTCTAGTTGCAAGAGATATTGTTTTCTAGCCTATGATTCTTCAATTGGTGAATATTTTTAAATCAAATGTTGCTTCTGTGCACAGCATATTGTTGGGTTTTGTCTCTGATCTGTTCTGCTAACTTGTCTTTTGATTGGAGAATTGAGATGATTTCCACTAAGAATTCTCACTGAACGGTACTGACTCATCGCGCTGCGTTCCTGCTGCTGACTTCGGTCCCCCTGTGGCCTGGCTGCTCACCTTCCTGGTGTCTTCCCTCTGTTACACTGGCTCCCAGCTGGCTCTGCGCGGCTTTCTCACTCAGCACTGGAAGTCCTCTTTCCAGTCTTTAGTTGCTTTGTTATGGCTGCCTTTGAACTCAAACTGGTTGCCTTTTTGCTTAGTGTGACTTTATTTATTTATTTTTTATTTTATTTTTGTTTTATTGAAGTATAAATATCAATGAGACAGTTTTAAGATACTTTGACAAGATGGATTTCATAAATTAATACATTGCAAACTGTTTTCATAGTGTTTTGGTGTCGTAGAAGGTGCATACATGATATTATACTTACAGACATTATTATACCATATGTCTCTTATCAGTAAATAAGGAGAATGTAGCTGTTTGTGTATCTTATTTTTTATACCTAAATTACATCGAAGATTCAATAATTAATACTTTCTACCTTGTTATTTTCCTAGTGGTTGTCCATAGTACTAGAAGCTGACATAATATCCTGTCCAACCACCATTAGTGTAGATCTTGCCTCTCATAGGATTATGTAGAAGCACAGCATTATCTATCCCAACTGTACTGTGTATACACACACATCATGATTCTTCCTTTCTATACCGCTTCCTTTGTCTACACCTGTCAGAGATGGGCACTCCATTGTCATTCAACTAACTTAGGTGCTTGAACTCAACAACACAATCCAACACAGTCAATCATTCCACAACAATAGTGAGTTATCTGTAGAAGTTGTCGACCATAGCCATTTACAGCTCAAATTATTATGGCCCCGTGGTTTATACTTTATTTTTATACTTTTCTGCTGGATGGTTAAGACCTAGATAAAGCAAGACTTATATACCAACACATGTACTTTATGTTTCTTATGAGGTCAATGAAGTCCCCTCAGGGTTTATCTTGTAGTCCTGTACCTTATTCTGTAGATCCTTTGTCTGTGTCATCCATGTGGATGAGTCATGGCCAGTGCTTGACCAGTTTGCTCTCTGTGAGAGCCTGAGAGAAAGTTTTCTCTCTATGTGACTCTCCCCAGGCACACTATAGAACTTCGATCTCTTTCCTCTGTGGCTCCATAATCTCCTTGTTCAGAAAATTTGCAGCTCAACTGAGTTTCCCAAAGGAAGTGAAAACATTGTATCATAGTTGAAGGGAGTAACGCAGAGGTCTGGCTCGCCCAGGTAGCTGACACTCGGGTGTAGACACACTTGGCTCCCCGAGGTGGCGCACCAAAGGGCTGAGACTCCTCTGCCTGATCTCCCGGAAGTCTCCTGGCCATTAATCTGTATCACAGAACGCCTACACTCCTATTACAACTCTCCACATAACCTTCTTCACCCTTCAGATCCACCTCCTCACCTCCCTATATGTACACCTGCACTTCCGCAATGAATTAGATCTGCACCATGAGCCAGTCTCCGGGATTATACTGAAGTGGATGCCACTTGAACATTTATTTGTAAGTGAAATAAACCAGACACACGTGTGTAAATATTGTATAGTCTTCCTAGTATAAGAAGTGAAAAGCAGAAATACAAGTGGAAATGTACAACAATAACTAAAATCAATTGAGTCCGATAAGGCAAAGTGAATGGCATATGCTGCAGGATACTAGTCATCTTTTCTTCTGGATGGTTAACAACCTAAGTTCACAGATCAAAGTTGGAGAAATAGAAGAGCTACAAGGCCAGCCAACATTTTGACCCTAGCCTTTCAAGGTCAGCGAAGACTCAGGACATAGGAGAACCTGTACTGCAACATCATGAAACTCAGTTATTGTGACTTTAGGTAAGAGCCTGGTGTCAGGTATGGTGCTCAAGATCGATGAGGACACATTCCAAGGAGTTTGTAAGCTGGCCTTCCCTTTGAATGGCACTCAACTGCCACCGCCGCCTGCACTGCACATTGGATCATGCCTCATAATGACAGGAAAAAAGCCTTCCTGAACTATTTCAGAAGGTGGCAAGAAGGATGGGATAAGTGTGTTCCGAGTAAGAGGGAGTACTCTGAGGGGGATTGCTGTCAATGTGTCTTTTATGTAATAAATGTATTAAAAATTTAAATGCATAGTGAAATTTCCAACTGTACGTCATACTCAAGTAAAAAACATAGCAGATCATTTACCAAGAAACAGCATAGAGAATCCCATTCTCCCCCAGGGAGGCCAGGGTGGTGGGTCCCTGAATGGCCAGTGGAACTGGGAGCTTCTCCAGGAACCCCAGAGTATAGGATTCCCCTAGGCCCAGGTGCTTTGAATCAACTCAAACTTGGTGATTTACTGGCTTGTGTTCCTCTAGACAATGAAATCTACAAATGCAAATGTGAGACAGAATTAACTCTTCATATCAATGACAGCTGGAGGCAGATATCCTTTTCTTCTATACAACACTAGCTCTCTGTTCAGAATACAGTTACATACCTGAATAAAGTCAGAAGCTTACTGTTCCACTTGCCCAAATTGAGGCTTAATCAGTGACTGGTCTACTGCTAACTTCTAATTAATTACACTAATTCTCTAGTCAGAGTATCTTTAGGGATGGCAGGATGGTATTATGTTTATAAGTTTAGGAAATACTTTGATATCTCATTCTGGAGGAGACCAAAGCTGTCTCATAGTTCATTCTATAAAGAGCTATTTTTAATATTTTAGAAATAAAATATTTTAATCTACATCTAGGGAGCCTAATAAAATAATTGACATACAAATACAAAGCCTATACAAAACATTTGGGTGAACTGAACCTCACTAGTGATCCACTTAACAAAAATTTAAGTGACTCCGTGTAACTATATTTGATGCAATTTTTAATACCTGATGTTTTATAGATTGTGATACAATTAGTATCTTATATTGCTAGTTAGGTGTTAATCTTGCTTTCCCTTTCCCCATATATGCAATTAGAAATAACTCACAACTTTCCCTTGCTGCTTATCACAAATAACATTGCTTGGCATCAAAGAGCTCTTTTTTATTCTCAGCCATTGTAGAAGTTGTAGGAAGCAGTTCAGAACTGCTGTGGGTGCTCTACTAAGCAATCTGCTAATCATCATAGTCTGTATTCAGTCTCTTCAAAGATATCAATTTTAATTTTATAGACTATGAAACAGAAGCTCAGAGAAGATAAAATTTGCTTAAATCACATATACTAATATTACTAGTATTACTAATATTCTGTTACTAGAATTACTAAGTATTCACTGTCAACTCTCATCAGATTCAAACACTTGCATCAAATCACCATTAAAAAAACAAAAAAACTTAAAATATGATGAACATTCCAAATACATAGAAAAATTTTTACAAATCAGAGATAATTTTCAGAAGAAAGAAGGATAAAAAAGAAAGAATAGAGAGACTGATATAGCACAGAACTCCAGTCAGTAAAATTACAGTTGAGAAGTTTACAATGTCATAGTACCAGAATCCATGAAAAGATAAGTACACTTAAAACTTGGCAGATTTCTTATATATACTGGACAGTGAAAAAGTAACTCTCCATCCACTAGGATTGGCTTCTTAATTTCATTCTGATGCAGCATCAGAATTAAATGAAAGATAGGCAGGCATGCTGGTGCATACCTGTAATTTCAGCACTCCAGGGAGTATAGTTGCAAGTTTGAGCCTAACATGGGCAATTTAGTGCCTTAGCTAGACCCTGTCTCAAAATAGATGCACGCTGGCCAGGAAGTTCAGTCTGAGTGTCCTGGCTTCACCTTCTGGTGTGGGGGAGGAGGACAGGAGATAGAGAACTAACAAATAATTGCTGAATGTGAATATGTTTTCATGTAGATGGAGAGTTGGGGTTTTGCAACTTCAGAAAATATAAATAATGAAAAATTGAAATAATATTTGGATGAGAACAAAAATAAAGACTACATAGTTTAGTATCCTAAAAAATTATTTAATGCATACACTGACATATCAATATGCATATAAAAATTCTTTCCACTCATGCTGTTGTCCAATCTGGAAAGAACTTTTCTGTCATCACTATAAAACTTTGCAGAAGACTGGACTGAAATTGTTAATGATGACATGAGACAGTATTTTTTCTTTGACCAACTTTGCATACTTGCATCTGATAATCTGAATCACTACTTAGAAGACAACAATGTGCCTTATTCAACAATATAACAACCATTATTGAATTCCTATCATCTTGTTTTTAGAAATTCTGTATTTTTTCTAATGTTTCAGAAAGTATTTTGTTTTTTAAAAAGTTATTTCAAACTTTTACCATTCAAACAAAAATTCATGCTTTTGTAAAGCCTACACAAACGTATTAGTTAAAATGAGGAGTGGTAAGGCCATAGGGAATAAAAGGACAGAGATAGTTTAAAAGGATAAAACTTCCTGTGAAGATTATTCATAATACTTTAAAATTGGACTGAAATTCACTGTAGGATTCTTTATGTATGCAGCTGTAAGAATCACACAGACCAACATCCTTAAATAAGTGACCTGATCGTATCCATCTTCATGGCAGCAAGCAAGCATTCAAAATGACCAGTGCAGTGTATTTGACAATCTAGATATGTTCCAATTTGAGTTTGAGGTTATATATCTTTTTTTTTTTATTTTAAAGAAAAGAAAAATGAACAACAATGGTATAAAACTTCAAGACAAGATGGTGGGACAATAACAATGGTCAGTACGTTGTGTATTGTTATCCTCAAAGTAGTTGCTCATAGAACATGATACAAGCACGAAAATAATATAGTCATAAACCCTTCCTTTTAATGAAATAATAGCAAGTAGTAATATAACTATCTTAACTATCTTGATATATATGTCCCCCCCTTTCCCTTTCTCTCTTTCTTCTTTTCCCCATTATAGTTTCTCTTTCCTTTTGAGCAATTTTTCCCCTTTCCCAATATCTATTGTACATTTTGGGCCTTATTTACTGTTTCAGCCTCTTTCAGCTTCTTACACTCAGGAAACAACCCAAAGTTATATATGTAAGACTGATTTTATATATCTATATCCATATCCATATCCATATCTATATCTATATAATCTTGACAATTCTTAAAAGAATTTCTCTTTAGGAACAACCGTAGCAATTATTTTATAACTGATAATATTTTCAGAAAACAGATAAGTTTACCAGAAATGGTATTTCAAATATTCCTCATAACAGGCAAATAGAACAGGTATTGAACAAGTTTTAAATTACATACAAGTATCATTTGAAAGTCTCAGAAACATGTGTGAGACATCTTATGCCCAGAAATCCTTTAGAATTAGTGCTAAAATTACAATAATAAAGCCTACAGGAATATGATTGTGATATATAAAATTTAATTAGGCCAACAGAAGCAAAGAGAATTCTGTATCTTTAGAAAATGTAAAATGTCATATAATGAAGAGCATGAAAATCACATAGAATTAAGGTACATGCCAAACTCTATAACATGATACAGCACAAATGATTACCACTCAGACATTTCTTAGTTTTCTGTTGAACTAAATGCTATGCAGGTCCAAACACCTAGCCATAAGAAATAACTTGGAAAGAGTATCAGACCAGCTTTATTTAATTGGCTTTAAAATCCTTTCATGCTCTATTAGCATAGATACTTATAACTTTATGGTTTTTATATGTGCAGGCTCTATTTCTTTCCTTTGTTATTGGGGATCGATCTCTAGACCTTTGCACTAGGCTATCTCTCTAGTCCCCCTTTCTTTTTTCTTATTTTGAGACAGGCTCTCCCTAAGACATGAAGTTATCCAGGATGACTCTAAACTTTTGTTCCTCCTGCCTCAGCCTTCCAGGGTGGATTACAGGCACTATGTGCCACCATATCTGGCCCAGGCACTTATTAAATTTTCAGATTTGGGATTATTTTTTTAAAGCCTACTCTTGAATAATGATAATCATATCATTAATAATAGCGATTCTTTTGGGCAGGGATGTAGCTCATTGGCATAGCACCTACCTGACGAGAGCAAGGTCCTGAAACCTATTCTCAGTTCCAAAAATGAAAAATAATGATTTGTTTTTAAATTTTCTTGATGTATAGATATAGTTTTTTCTAATATTATGGATGATGAAATTTGGAATTGAGGCTGATAGAATCATAAAATCACATCATATTGTCATAAAATCGTATCATAAGACTATAAAAATAAATTTCTGTTATGATATTAATTATGAGATGGTATTTTCTGTAAAAATTCTAAACTGAATCCCTAGACCCTGGCCATTCTCGTGTAGTGAAGCACTGTGCTGAATATCTTTCAAACATTAGACTCTCATGTCTGCATTTGGCAAACTAAAGTAAAAAGGTTTATAGTGAGAAACAGCAACAAAGTCTTAATCTGCGATGACACAGAAGCCAGATCATCCTCCAAAGCCCTTAGAAACAAACAGTCAGAAAGCTCAGCAGAGAAGCTGTCAAAATGATTTTCAAGGCAACAAGTGGTTACAGGCAGCTGGGAAAAGCATTTCTACTTTTGCTCCGTTTCCCTACATTTTCTCCCCACTTGCTCTACTAGTAAAGGGACTCAGGAGCACTGAGTTTAAAATCAGAGTCACAACTTCGCTTGCTTAGACGTCCTCAGCATTTAAGTCATAACGCTGTGCATGACATTTTGGGCCCAACAAGCACTCCTTATAAAAGCCATCAACTTGACTTAGCCTGAGCTCATTAGCAGTTCATTATACTGTTATTTCTTAAAGCACTGTCAATCTGGCCTGCCTCCCTCCAAGTTTGCTTACCCCAGGAATCATGCATTTGGTCTGAGGAGACATGAGGCGTCTGTCAAGCATGCCAGTCCAGTTCCAGGGTGCAGAACTCCAGCCCGGTATCTTCCCAGGAGCCTCAACTTGGTACCATCTAAGGGCGACAGAGTCGTGCTCTGCCTGGCAGCAAACAGTTGCTTTTCTTTTCCTCACTGCTCTTAGTCAGTATAAGTTTCTGACTTTCTGAAGTTCCTCAGATTGCAACAGCTCTTGCTCTGTTCCAGAGCCACTCAGGCACAGACAGAAGAGACCATTAGCAAACACAAGTGGGAGGGTCTCTTGACTACTCTGAATTACGTCAGCTGGCTCAGAAGAGGGAGTCTGTGAACTTGTCAGAGCAGAGAAACACTTCATTAATATCAGATGCATGCCTTCAGGCTGATCTGGCTTCACAGTGCTTAAAGATACTTTCTGCAGTATAGAACAAAAGATTGCACAACGGATTAAGCACAGAGCATTCAACTACTGTCCTGTCCTGAAAAACAGCTGGAATACAAATGAAAACATTCTTCCAACTCCCACTCTATGAAGAAATAGTTTCCTTTTTGCATGCAAGGAAGTGATATCTTCCACTTTTCCTGGTTTTCAAGTTCTCAATGTGTGTGAAGCATATGCTTTTTTCACAGTCAAATTAGTATCACCTTGATAAATTTAGCTTATTTAAATTTTAAAAAGCCTCTTAAAAGAACTAGAGATGTAGCTCATTGGCATAATATGTATTGGGCCAACAACAAAATAAAAGCCATAGCATACCCTTTGCTTCATCAAAAGACATCTTTAAAAAAGAGTAACTAGGACTCTGAAACCATGTTGGCAATGCACCTAACAAAGCCTGTAACTATCCTCATGCTGTAATTATGGCATTCAGAAGATCCAAAATGTACCCCCCCAAAATTAGAAAGAACTCTTATAAAGCAATAAATACAACTTGCAATCTGAAAAGAACAGAGAAAAGAATCACATGAATATTAAATAGATAAAATCCTAGTGGTCAATAAATGGGATAAAATACCTGACTTCACTACTAAAAGAGAAATACAAGCCAGTGGAGGAAACATTCAAGAAATGTGAAAATACCAGATCTCAAGACTGATATCAAAAGCAGGGATTGCCAAGCTACTGCCCGCTGACAAAATTCAGCTAGCCACCTGTTCCGTGCAACCTGCAAGCCTAGAATGCGTGGTTACAATTTTAAATGTTGAGGCAGACATCAAAAGCAGAGTGGCCTTTTGTGGCCCATGAATATCAAATCACTGTTAATGATTTATGGCAACATAACTCCCTTTTAAAGTTTATACATCCTCCATGGCTTTTATGCTACAAAAGCAAAGGTAACTAGTTGCAACTGAGACCATGTAGACCCCAAATCCTTCAGTATTTCATCTGTGTCCCTCAACAGAGCTTTGCCGACTCCAGATGAACAGCAGCTAGGCTTTCAGATGAGGTCGCTGGGGAGGGGTGTGTGGCACTGGCACAGTCATTTTAGGGGTCTGGCAGAATGCAGTACTAATACTGGAGGCATGGACGTCCTCACATTCAGCATCCCATGCCTCAGTACGACCAAGGTTTGGTACCAGCAAGTTGGCAGCCTTTGAATCAACCAACCACAGACTGAAAATACTCAAGAAATATTTATCTGTGTTAAACATGTATAGAGTTATTTTTCCTGTCATCATCATTTCCCAAATGATAGAATGTAACAACTATGGATATTTGGTAGTATAGATCTAGAGATGGTTTACATGAGAGACTTATACGTACATGAGAGACAGTGTATGGGCTATAAGTGCACATACTATGGCATTTTATATTAAGGACATGAATACCTGGGATCTTGATATTCCCAGGGGTCCTGAAACAAATTGCCTTTCAGATATCAAGGAAGGACCTTCTATATGAAACTGTCATGTCTGAGCACAGAGTGAAACAAACACAAATGTTCATAGCAACAGTATAGTAAAGACTGGGAGGCAACTTATAGGCATAATTATAGAACAATGGATCAACATACTCTGGTACACTATTCAGTGAATGGCCTAGGAGATAAATGTAAAGTTAAGTCCCCACAAATACAATGTTAGTAGAAAAAAAGTGGCAGAAATTAAGAATACACAGGACTTTCCTTTTCTCTCTCTTTTTCTTGGCATGTTCTTTTCATCTCATTTTGCTAGTAGCCACCAGAAGGGTGAGGTGATATCTCAGTGTGTTTTACTTGGATTTCTCTGATTAGTAATGTTGAGCACTCTTTTCTATACCTGTTGGCCACTTCCATGTCTTTTCTGGAGAAGTGTCTATGCTAGTCTTTTGCTTACTTAACTGTCTCCCTATTGGGCTGTGTGAGTTTCTTAGGTATCTTGGATATTAACTCTTCATCAAATAGATATGTGGTACGAGAATATTTTCATCAGCTGCCTTGTCATTTGATGACTGTTTCTTTTGAAGTTCAATTTTTAAAAATTTATTATAGTCCACTTTTTTATGTTTGCTTTTGAGTCCTTGGTGTAATACTAAAAAATCATACTGTTAAAGTAAGTACTGAGACTTTCATTCATGGATGCTTTAAGATTTCATGTGTAGGTCTTAAATCTATTTTTAGTAGAATTTTGTATATGGTGAAAGATGAGGGTCTGGTTTCATCTCAGTCTTTGTATATAAAATAGCTTATCACACTAAATAGAGCAATTTTCAAAAAGAACCTGTGATGAGATTTGCATAAAGTTTGAAAATACACAAAGATGCTATCAGATGTGGGAGACAAAAATACAAAGATAAATATGAAACAGTGACTAAAAAAACCACCATTATGGTTTTGTGTTAGAAAAGGATACTTGAGATAATTAGGGTAACTTTGTTAATGATATTTTTATTTCTTAAGCTAATCTATACCTACATGTTTAGTTATTAAATTATCTTATATCTTCTTTTATATTCTGAAACAAATAATAAAAATATATTTAGAACATGAGGAAAACTTAAAAAAGAACCATAGCAAAAAATATGTTAAATCATTACATAGTCATTAAAGTGTTTGTGGGACACTTTTAGTATTTAACAAGTAGATACAAGTGAGATTAAGTTGAAGTAAAAATCAGACTGCCAATTTTTTCCCACAATGACTCCACCAGTAAAAATATTTAGAAAAGTCTTGTAAGGAAATAGATGGAATAAAGTCATTGCTGGGTAGTGTTTTGAGAAAGTTCTTTTTATTCCTTTCCTTTAAAAAACTACTTTTCAAATTTTAAATAAAAGCTTTGTGTAAAAATTGATATATCATGTCAACTTGAAAAGTTTAGGGCTGGGGAGATGGCTCAGTGGAGTGAGCATTGCCCTGGCAAGCACAAGGACTTGTGTTCAATCCCCAGTTCTGCCTAAAAAAAGAGAAAAGTTTAGAAATTTAACTAAGTGACTCAGCAGGGGACCAGGGTCCTCATTTGGTCAACATCCTGAGACAGTGCAAGAGAAGGGCATGAAGACAGTGCAGGTGCGAAGGACCCACCCTGGGGTGCAAAGCCCGCGTACAACATGAGGGAGCTGGCTCTGCTACCTCTTCTTTGTGTTCTTACTGCCTTTGCTGTCTCCTGCCATCGTGAACTATTGTCCTTCATCATGCTGCTTTGCCTTGGAGCAAGCTAATTACAGACCAAAACCTCCACACACTGACATAAGGAAAGCTTTCTTTCCTTAATTTTGGATATCATGTGTTTTGTCCCACCAACAAGAGACAAGTAACTAAGACAGAATTTGGTACTAGTGGGGTTGTAGCTGTGATTACCTGACCACATGTTTCAAGAATCTTTGAGAATGGCTTGTGTGAAGAGACTGGAAAGGTTCAGAGATGTCACTTGAAAGAGTAGAGCTGGAACACCTTCAACTGCTCTGAATGGGAGATACTGGTCAGTGCTCAGAAGAGAAGCAAGCTGATAGAACTCCTGCTGATAGAGACCAGGCTTGCGAAGCTTCTCGAAAGAAGGACTGCATAGGCTGGTAGATTCCACATGATGTGTGTTATGGCTTGGCAGAAAGTTTGTTTCCATTTGCTGGTGTATAGAGATTTTGCCTGAGACTGAGATTAAGGGTGGCAAAGTAGCTTAGCATGCATATTGTTGGGGGCTTTTAGCCAGATTTATGTTGCAAATCAACAGCACAAAGCCTAGGACAAAAATTTAAAAACATGTGAGTTTGGCCAGAAGCTCCAGTAAAGCTGTGAACTACAAACATAAATCAGAGGAGATCTTGATTGCTGAGAAGGAACAGGAGAGCATACAAGATGGCCTGAGGGCATTACAAGAAGGAGGAGGAGGAAGAGGAAGAGGAGGACCATGTTCTAGAATGGTGGACCCAGCCTCATCACGTTCCACAACGTCAGCTACATAGAAAATTTGTTCCTCAAAATTGGATTCAGAGTGGTGATCCAGGCCCTTGACCACTATACCCAATACAGGAATTCCTGGTTACTACTACCGCTCACAGCAGACACTGGCACCATCCATATGGCATTGATTTTAGGTACATGAAGAATGCAAGAGTTTTGGGGTAAAAGGCTTTCCCTAAATTTCAGAAGACCTCAGAAGCCAGGCAGTGGAGCCTGAAAGGTCAATGTATGAAGCTTTGAGTGTGAAGCCAAAGGTGCAGTGGAGACTCCAGAAGTTCAGGAAAGCCAGAAGCATGTTGCAAGGAGAGATGTTGCAAGGAGGGAGTAAAGTGAGCCTAGAAGAGAAATGGTAGGAGCTATAAACACCTTAGATGCCATAGGGGTGGAGTCACTCATAGGAGTTGCAGCTCACAACTTGGCCACAGACTGCCATGGATACTGCGCAGGGGATTATAGGGCTTAATGTTTGCTCTGCTGGGTTTTGGACTTGCTTTGGATCCAATCCTTTGTATTCCCTTGTTTGTAACTTTTGGACTGAAAATGTTTATCTTGTGCCACTGAATTTTAGAAGAGTTCAACTTTGTTTTCATTTCTACAGGTGCTCACAGATGAGAGTTTGCCTTAAATCTCAGAAGACATTTGGGACTTGGACTTTTCAGCCATGTTGAACCTGTTAGGACTTCGGCAACTCTTAGAAATGGGTTAGATGCTTTTTGCATGAAGAGATAGTCATGAGTCTTTGGGGGCCAGGTGTAAAATGTGATACTCCTAACGCAATGTTGATAGACTTAATACTGATTCTTAAGGATAGTTAAACCTGTATTATAATGTTTAAGTTGTGAAATGAAAAGAATAAGCATGTTTTTGTAACTGGAAACACCTTTAAAGAAATGTTGTCAAGTTGACAGGGGCGCATTGTAGTGGTTAATATATTGTGTCAACTTGCAAAGTTTAGAATATTAACTAGGTAACCTGGCAGGGTTTCAGGGTCCTAACGTTGTAAAAATTCTGAGCCTGCACAGCGGGTGGGCTTGGAGGTGTGTAGGGGCCTGCATACAATGTAAGGGGAGGAAAGAGACTTTGTCTGCCTCTTCTTTTTTGTGCTTGTGCTCTTGTCGCTTTTGTTGTCTTTTGCCACCATGAACTGCTCCCCTTCACCATGCCACCTAGCCTGAGAATCCCCTGATTACAGACTGAAACCTCCCCAAACTGAGATAAATAAACCCTTCTTTAATTAATTTTGGGCATCGTGTATTTTGCCCCAGCAATGAGAGAAAAGTACCTAAGACAGTTTGCATTTCTCCTTCAACCTAAAAGAAAGTTATTTTGTTCCATTTTTTTTTTTTTTTGAGGGAAACCAAGGGTTGTCAAATTTGCTAGGGAAAGTAGAAACCTGTGCTTACCACACTACACTATTCACTGAAGTGAAGCTATCATATCTCTTGAAGGGTGACATGAACTTGTAGAAAACTGATAGAAATGTAAATGAATTTGTCTAGTAGAAATGAATTTGCTCACTCGAAATGCTAGTGATGAGGGTCTCGTGTTAAAGATAAACCTCTATATTATGACTGTACTGCCCTGAAGGGTGCTGCCAGTTTTTTTTTAGCTCAACAGCCGAAGCCCAGCATTCCTTCTCTCAGTGATGCTCACTACACGTCTCCCACAATCTTTCAAACTGGCTTTATCATTCTGCGAGATTCTACATTGAAGTTTTAAAAAATGCTCACTGGCACACACTCATTCTTTATTTGCTTGAAATACATGTCCTGAGGGCTGAAGACATAGGTCAGTGGTAAAATGCCTGTGTAGAAAGCATGAACCCTGGGTTCAATCCCCAGTGCCCAAAACAAACAAACAAAAAACAGTCCTGGTATTTTGGAAAAATT
This sequence comes from Ctenomys sociabilis, assembly GCA_004027165.1. Taxonomy (NCBI): domain Eukaryota; kingdom Metazoa; phylum Chordata; class Mammalia; order Rodentia; family Ctenomyidae; genus Ctenomys; species Ctenomys sociabilis. The sequence continues at coordinate 64,211 of PVKA01010480.1, forward strand.
ATACCTAAACACTTGCCTTAAAATTGAAACACT
>PVKA01010481.1:0-64267 GCA_004027165.1 Ctenomys sociabilis
CCATCCATCCATCCATCCATCCATCCATCCATCCATCCATCCATCCATCCATCCATCCACCCATCCATCCATCCACCCACCCCCCATCATCTATCTATCTAACTCTCCACCTATCTAAATTTAAAATTCTTCCCTAAAACATGGGCAATCCCCTCGGTTTTCTTTTTTGTTTACTTTTGGCTCTGGGGATAGAACCCAAAGCCTTACATATGCTGAGCTTTCTCTGTACTGCTGACCTATTTCCCAGACACTGTTTTTCTCTTCCTCCTTTTCTCTCTCTTTTTTCATTCTTTCCTTTTTTTTTTGAGATTGGGTCTTACTGTGGTGTCCGAACTGTCTTTGAACCCATAATTTTTTTTTTTTCCTGTATTTTAGCTCAGAGTCTACAAGGTATTCAGGGTCTCACTACTAGATCAGACTCATAGTGATCTGCCTGTTTATGGCTCCCAAGAGCTGGGATTACAAGTGTAATCTCAATTGCTGGTTTAGCAGGGCCAGCGCGGCAGGCCCTGGGATTGAAGCCCTGGCCTCTGTGCCTGCTTGTAGGCACTTTAATCTGCTGAGTTATTTGGCTGGCCCTGAACCCATAATTGTTCTTCCTCAGTTTCCCAAAAAACATTTCCCTTGGGGGGTCAGGGAGATAGCGTAGTGGAACAAGTGCTTGCCTGGCAAGCACAAGGTCCTAAGTTTGATCCTTGGTACCACCCCCCCCCACACACAGACGCACACACACAAAATTCCCTCCCACACCTTGCTCCTCTGAGTGGAGCTTACTCAAGGGCTCTCCCTTTCCTCTAAGTCCTGTCCTGTAGGTCTTAATCCTCCCCTCCCCAAAGCAGAAGCTAGTGTTGTGTTGCTAAGGCACAGAAGGTGAACTTCAGCCAGGCAGCATTTGTATTTATACAAGAGCTTGATGTGTATGGTGATATGTTTATGTCCCTGATGCTTTCTGGGCTCCCATACCTTTATTTGTGTACACTTGGCTAAGTGCAGGTAGTGAACATCTGTTGTTTTTTCTGTTAATCGTGTCTTCTTCTCTTGGCACATCTCTTCTTCTTGTTCCTCTTCTTTGTGCTTTGGATGGGGCTGGCTGCCCTTCCTTGGAGGCACAGCACAGATCTGGTACATTCAAAATGAACGACTGCTTTTATTCCCTAGGCCACAGGGCTGGTTCTGAGATAAGCACGTGACCTGTCAGCTCAAGGGGGGTTGACATTGGAACTTTAGCTGGCAGGATCTGACAATGAGCACCCCTTGGTGGTCATCCTTGCCTGACAGGAAAGCTAAGGTGGAGGGAAACAGCCAAGAAGAGCTGAGAAAGACAGGGTCCTAATGATGTCACCAAGCCAAGGGTCTTGAGCCACATGCACTCCCCGCCCCAGCTTCTGGGTTGTAAGAGTAAATGCAATCAGAACTTTGCACTTGCCTGCTTTGAAAATCATCAGATTTGGTACTTGATACTCTTTAAAGGGAAGATTCTGTCAATTGTTGGTACTCAACATGCAAGCTAGAACTTGCTGGTGCTGATTACATTGTGACTCCATACTATTTCCAGCCCAAATAATTTATATTTGGTTACTTGTTGCCCTCCTGAAACCAATTAATGAGTACTTAGGTACCACTATAAATGGCCTGAAGCCTGGATGATTGATATCAGTCACTGGCGAGTCAGAGACTTAGAGCCACTGCGTGTCTCTGGACATGTGCGCCATGCGTGGGCGTGTCTGGGGCCATGGTGGTGGGCATGGGAGAAAGTGTGTACCAGCTCTGGGGGGGTGGGGGAGGGAGGGCTGGTACCTGCTAGTGCTCTTGTGATTGGCAATATAAAGGCTCCTTGGGATCTGCGTGGGAGGAGAAGCTAGTGAGGGCTTGTGTGTACCCCTAGGGAGTGGGAAGGGACAAGCAGAGATGTATGGTGTAGGTTGTAGGATATGCGGGAGATGGGGTGCAGGAGGGAGGCTGCTGATTGTTCCAGGGGGTAAAACTCTCCTACAGTCCTTGCATTCATATGATAATGCACACACACAAAAGACCTGATTTGAATATATATCTGCTTATCACCAGCAGCCCCCACACTAGGGAAAAATCATCATTGCTTTCAGATGACTAAACCCGAATCCCATAGATCTCGGAATGCTAACCAGAATCATAAAACTTATTGATATTGATGAAATGAGAACTGTGAGAGGCTGCTCAGACCCACCCTGAGTATCGAAAGAGGAAACTGGCAGATGGGACTGGTTGGTGTGCAGCCAGACTCAGGCAGCCCAGGGACTGGGGACTCACTCTTCTGTATCCTCTGGCAGGTGTGACAGCTGGGCAGGGCTGGCCTTGGGGCAGCTCCCTTTTGAGACTCTCATCCCTTCCTCTGCTTCTGGTTGTGGTTGCTTTTATGGTGGGCAATTAATCTAGGCTGACCCTCCTCTGATACGAGGTATTCATGGCCTCGGGCTCTGACGGGTGCCCGTGGTCCCTGACTTGCTCTGCACAGCAGGCTTGACTTAGCTGCTTGTTTGCTCCTGGTTCCAGCTTGTTCTTTCCTCAGATCCACACTTTATAGAGCTAGAATGATCCCAAGCGAGAGCTTCCTAACCCCGGCGCTTGTTCAGATTGTGAGGAGTAAGCTTTGCCCATGTGTCATGTTGGCCATATACCCTGAGAGATCATTGCTGGTCTCAGACTCTTCCCTTCCCCTCATCCTGTCATGCACAAGTGACATTTCACATAGGCCAGGACTGTGGGCAAAGTTGGCAGTGACCTCAGATGTGATAAGGTGACACTGAGAGATGATATTTCTCAGCCCCCCCCCACACACATGGCTTCATTGTACTCTGTGGATTTCTCCTCAGTTCCAAATGCAGAGAGTGCACAGGTCTCATGGATTACATGAGCAAGAAAGGGGCCCTCACCTTCACTAAAGAAGGGCAGGGCAGGGCAGGGCTGTGTGCCTTACTTGGGACACTTTGGTGAGCTATGTTCAAAGGTTCTCTAATGTTTATTTTTTATTTTTATTTTATTTTTGAGACAGGGTCTTGCTGTGTAGCCCTAGCTTGGTTCAAGCTCTCACCAATTCTGCCCCAGGATTCCCAAGTACTGGAATTATGGGCATGGACCACCATGCTGGGCTGGGCTCTTTTCAAAGGTTCTTGACCAGCCCCATGAGTTATAGGCTTTTATAGAGACAATTGAAGGGCGTTTCTCAGACTTCAAAAGATTCTTCCTTACAAGCACAGTACATTACTAGATTTCTCTGACAGGTTCAAATTGGAATGGGAAAGGCTGGACATCAGGCAGTTGGAAGTTTTCACTGCAGACCAGTCTTAGTCTAGCACAGGGACAGGTGCACCTTTGGCTGCCACTCACCCTGGGTCCTCCTACCTCCTCGTGGGACCCTTGGACTCACTGCCATGACTCTGCTTCTTTTCCTGTCAATGTGCCTGTCCTGAGTCTCCTCTCAGTTCCTGCCCTGGGTGGGCATCAGTTTGTTGGCCTCGGCATGGTCTCTCACCCTTCTAGCTTGCTCTCCACTGTTCTGTGGGGATTTGGTGTGGTGTTTAGGTGAGTGGAGAAGGGACCACACTACTCTGTGATGTGGGTGTGTTTCTTATGTTCTGTATGCATTGTCTGGTAAAAACCAGAGGTTGCCTATGTACTTCATAGAGTTAATTCCCCTGGCTTTTAGAGACAGGTCTTGCCATATAGTCCAGGTAGGCCTTGAACTGGTGATTCTCCTGCCTCAGCCTCCTGAGTGTCGGATGACAGGTGTGCACCACCACTTCTGGCTTTGATAGAATTTTTATGAAGAGTTAGTAAATTAGTGTTTATGGATCATTTTTAATGCCAGTCAAGTGTCATTATTATAATATTGCAATGTATTACATTGTGTGCCTACCTGTGTTCTCCTAACATACAATGAAGGCCTTTGGGGCCAATTTCTTCCCAGCATTGATCAGCTTTTTTTTTTGGTGGTACCGGGGATTGAACTCAGGACCCTGCACTTGCCAGGCAAGCCCTTATTCTACTGAGCCATCTCCCTGGGCCAGCATTTATCAGTTTAGCCAGTCACTGTGGTGAATTAATGACCAAAGGCTACTACAGCCACCTCTAGCAGGGACCAAGAGGTATATACCCTCCCTTGGCCAAAGGAGGCTCCTACCTGTACCTCAGTGGTTCAGCAGAACCAAAAAATACATCTCTCCCAAGTTTCCGCTATTATCTGATACACATGTGAGTGGATAAAGGATGGAATGGGGTCTGGGGAAATGGCTCAGTGGAATAAGCTTTTTTTTTTTTTTTCACAGAGCCGGGGATTGAACTCAGGCCCTTGCGATTACCAGGGAAGTGCTTATTCCACTGAGCCATCACCCTGACTTCTGGCTCAGTGGAATAAGGGTTTCCCTGGGAAGCACAGGGCCTGAGTTCAATCCTGGTTCTGCCAAAAAGAAGAAAAAAAAAAAAAAGATGGAATGGATGCAACAGAGGAAGGAAGGAATAAAGGCCTTATGCCCCTCCTGTGTTGGTCTTCAGTTTGGTCAGCAGGAAACTTGGAACAATAAGACTCTGTACAGCACCTCCATTGCCATAACTGGTTTGTCCCAAAGTCTCTGATCCTGGCTGGCAGTGGTGCATTGGCTGCTTGTGGGGACTGAATCACTCTGGGCCTGCTCCTACACGGTGGGGCAGGATGTAGGCATCCTCCCTTCTTAGCAGAACTCTGAGGGGCCTGGCCTTGGGCTCTGGTTTGTTTCCTCAGGGGACAGAAGAATTCCCTCCTAGGGGGTTCCTAGAGGTCATGGTGGCCAGAGAGCTAAAAGAATGGGTGTGTGGGCCTGCTTTTCTCTAGGCCATATTGATGTGCATGCAGCAGACAGAGGACCAGAGTTCCGGGACAGAATGGAACAATATGAGATGCCTCCCACCTGGGCCTTGATGCCTACTGTCAAGAGGCAGCCTCTCTGGGCTTGGCCTTAGGGGAGAGGAACTGGCTGAAGGGGTAGGGAACATCATCTCTGGGTGGTTGGGCTGTCTCCTTCCTCCACAGGGAGGTTTACCTTTAAGTTCTAAGCAATTCTAGTTGTACCTTTTACCAAGTCAGAACTGCGGGGCAAGAACCCCCTGCTGCCTCTCTGTAAGCAGAGGGGACAGCTGGTGAGTAAGCCTTGGTCTCAAAAGTGCAGGGACTGGGCCTGCTGCCTCTCTGGGCAGTCAGTTGGCACTGCTGGCTGGCTTTGATCATAAGAGCCTCTATTTAGGGAGAAAAAAGCCACCATTTGCTGAGCCATTGACTAGGGGTAAGTTTTGGCCTCAGGGCACACAGCACAACTGCAGCCATCCAAGCAGCTTCATTATTCATGAGGGGGCTTAGGGGTGGTGTGTACACCAGCTGCAGCAGCTGATTCTAGGCCAACAACATCCTTTAACATTGCCCCATCTCCTAAAGGGATTTTTTGGTATTCTGGGAACATCACCCTAACCCCAAGGCAGGAATCCTCTTCGCCTGCAGCTTGGAAATAGCCTCTTTCCTCCTCTCCCTGATGCTTGTGTTGGCTTATAAAGTCTGCTTTTCTATGAGGCTCATTTATGCTTCTACAGTATATTATTTTCTAACAATTTTATTGAGCTGTAATTCACTCCCCATATAATTCCGCCCTTTAAAATGTATATGTCAGTGGTTTTTAGTATGTCTATAAACTCAAGCAACTTCACTGCCACCAAATGTAGAAACCCTGTATCTAATACCTAGGTTTATTGCCCCAGCCTGGGTGATCACTACTGTACTTTTTGCCGCATGCATTTATTGGCTTTGGGCATTTCTTAGAAACAGACTCACATAATATACGGATCCAGGGATTGGATTTAGCATACTGTGCTCATCACTCTTGAATATCACCCTCCTCATATATTAATTTTTGTGGTACTGGATTGAACCCTGGGCCTTCACACTAAGCTTTGCCCCCAGCCCTTTTTATTTTGAGAGAATCTTGCGAGGTTGCCAAGGCAGAACTCAAAACTTGGAATCCTCCTGCCTCAGCTGCTTCTCAATATGGTATTACACATTTGGGTCACCATGCCTGGTTTCATTCCTCATTCTTGAAATTTTTGTCTTGTTTTGTTTTAAACAGGGTCTTACTTTGTAGCCCAAGCTCGCTTTGAAATCTCCCTGTAGCAGAGGGTGGCCTTGAACTCGTAGCATTCCTCATGTCTCAGCCTCCCAAGTACTTGGATTATAAATGTGTGCTACCACCTCTTTTTTTTTTTTTTTTAATGCAGTACCGAGATTGAATTTAGGACCCTGCACTCCCCAGGCAAGTGCTTATTCCACTGAGGTATCTCCCCGGCCCCCACCTCTGTTTTTTTAAAAAGTTAAAATTTTTTGTTAGTATGTTTTGCAGTACATAGTGATTACATTCACTGTAGGCTTGCATGTGACATACCTGACAGGTATGAGGGAATACCCAGAGATGGATGGAGGCTGTGGGAGAGATCTGATTTGATTCACTTGCATACCGGCAGGCTTACATCAGAGTGATATCAGCAAATATCTGAAGGGGAATCTGAGTATATACAGAGTTTTAGGATTGGGGTTGGAATTTCAAAGAATCTGGATGAACTCTTTGACTTCAAAGCTGTAAGGACAATCAGTGCAGAGTTAGTGTCAGGTCTGGTGTTAAATTTCTTTGTTGCCCTTACTTCCTGTTTACCAGGAGTGACCTATTGTTTCCTGTGTTTTTTTTTGTTTGTTAATTTATTTTTTTGTTTCCTGTGTTTACAAGAGGAGACCTGGGGTCTAGGCCAGCCCTGACAATGCCTGAAGCTTTTCACTTCCCCTTGTTCTCACTCTTCTTCATTCCTTGTCCTTGTGAATGGCATTGCATGACGTGGCTCTCTCAGGTGAGCTCTGCATTCCTCAGCCGGAGTCATCTGGCTTGCTCCCACCCTGCCTGCTATGACCACTTGCTGGGAGGTGGGATCCTGGGACCAGCCCTAATTCGTCCCAGAGTTTTAGGGCAAAAGCTCCGGCTCTGGGGGGGGGGCTCCCAAAACACAAGGTTTAGCCTCCTTCTAATACCTAATACTGATCAAGGCGACAGCAGAGGTGAAGGCAAAAAAGCAGCTTTAGTCGCATGGCTATGCTGGGAAGTGCAGAGATGTTCAAGATCTGTCGTCCAGAGGCTGACAGGACAAAAAAGGGGCACAAAGGCAGACGTTGGGGGTTTTCAGAGCTGGCAGCACAGGTAATCCTGGTTGATTGGCATCTCAGGACTGGTTCTACAAGGTTCTGGGAGGGCCACTGAGAGCTGCCTGGCCCTCAGGTTCCGGATTTGAGAGGACAGCTCCTAGTTAGCAACCTCCTCACGGAGGGAGGGTGTGTGTGTGTGTGTGGGTGGGTGTTCTGAGAAGCTCTCCTGGCATCCAAGGTGCTTGCAGGACTGGAACAATGGCCAGAGACTTCTAGGCATTCCTCCAAGGATCTAGACCTGGCCCTGGACCTTGTAAAACACTGGCAATTTGATGCCCTTACATATACTGAAAATTACTTTCGTTATTCTTATCTTGGTGCCCTCAGTCTTGCAGGGGGATGAGATAGGTGAGGTAAATTTAGGGCTAAAAAACCTTTATATGACAGGCACTCCGTAAGTGAATAAATGCCCATGTTTTCAAGCAGTAGAGGAGACATAATACAAAATGAGGGCTGCCATGCCAAGCTCTATCCTGCTGTTAGTTACATATGGGGAACAGAAGAGCCAGCCCCTAGGTCTCTGGTAGGTGATTGTTGTGAAGAGTGTATTGAATTAAAGTGAAGATAGCAATCCCTGCCTATGGACCTCGATCCCGAGCCTTGACTCAGCTGCTCAGGGTCTTGGAACCTCCTTGGAGTAGTCTGGCGTCATCAGATGCAAGGGGCTGCTGCTCACCAGGGCGCACATGGCTCCTCCTTCCCCTTATAGCTCTCTAGGAAAGGCGGTTTGGGGCAGAGCAGTCCAGAAAGGGCATAGTTGCCTCACCACCAACACAGTTCCTTTTGTGTAGTGGGCAGCAGCATGCTGACTGAAATGGCCAGAGATACCTTATAAGGAGTTGTAACTGTGGCCGCCCTGGGCCGGTTCTCCCTCACTGCTTGGCTCTGGGCCAAGGCCATCACTTTTGTGCTCTGCCCCCCACCCCCCAAGTCCTAGGCAGGGGCCATCCCAGGTGGCAGGTCTGGTCTCTCCTGCACAAAGTTGGGTATGGGGTGTCTGAGAAAGGGTTGTCTGGAGTCTCTGGGCAACAGGGAGCTGACAAGGGAGATGCAAATGTCTCTGGCCCAGGCTTGTTCTGGGCTTCCCAAAGAAAATGAGCTTTCTCTGGGTGAGCTCAGGGGAAGCACCCCAGCCTGCACACTACAGGGGTCCTTCTTGCAGTCCCTTTTGTCCTCATCTTCAGTAACAGACACTCCCAGAATCAGAAAACCAGGTTCTGAGGTGTCAGGCAGAGTGGCTATTTCGTGGTCCTCACACTGCCTAAGTCAGGACATAGGATATAATACGCCCCCTCTGAGTCCTTGTACCTCATCCAACAACTGTGAGGGAGGAAGAAGAAGGGAGAGCTGGTGTGGCCCCCCTCCAGGCTGCCATACCTGTCTGACCAGCCCCACCTTCTCTGCTTCTTCTCTGTCCCAAGTTTGGCCTTGGGCCCATCCTTTCTCCCTCTGGTCCTGGGAAGGGAAGAAGTCTTTGGCTCCAGCTGGGCGTGGGTGTTTGCTGGAGTGGGGGTAACAAGCATTTAAATCAGTCTTCCAAAGACGAAGCATTGTTTAAAGGGTCTGGAAGAGGGCCTGGTGTAAATAGGTACTGACTGGATTTCTCTTTGCCCAGCCAGGCCTGGGAAGGAGGAGTAAAGAGGAGAAGGGAAGAAGGGACGTGGCCATTGTGTCCTCGGGGATCCCTGGGTGTCCACATGCTGTGAAGGAAGCTTGTCTGTAGAGCTTTGGGCTTCTCTACCCCTTGGGGTAGGGATCCTTAGTCTTTCTGGGACCGTGGAGAAAAATGGGAGGAACCCATATACTGTTTCTGCCTTCCCCGGCAGGCGGCAGGCGTCACCCCCTCTCCTAGGCTAGGGGCTGTGTCCCTCCCTCTCTCCCCCCGAGGGATCTCGTAGCTGCCGTCTGTTTGGGCTCCTAGTTAAGAACCATCCACACCCCTTGTCGTGCCCTGCAGTACCTTCCTGAGAACCAGCGGCCAACCTGAGATAATTGCAAGTGGAATCTCTGCCTTGGGGACCCAAACCTCCTGCCTTCCACCTACACACTGCCCTGCCTGGCCCCACCCAGCCCGGGAGTGCCATGCTCAGCTCCCCATTGTACAGCTCCTGCAGGTGCTTGCCCTGCCCTAACCTGCTCTCCTGAGTCACAGGGATAATGGGCCCAGGAGACAGGTGCAGAGGTGCTTCCCCACCACCTTCCGCCGGTTGGGGGCCTGGGAAGAGAAAGAGGGTCCAGGTGGCTTCAAATGACTCACACCTGTCCCACCTGTGCTGCTGCACCTCAATCACCTTGTCTTGCTTCTCTAGAATCACCTACTTGTTGCAATGGAACGACTCCCCTCAAGGAGCTAGGAGAACAGTGAAGACCCCCACACCTCATCCCTGCTTTTTCTTCTCTGTCCCCTTCCGCAAGGCCTATGGTGCCAACCTGGCCTGGAGAACCCTGGGATCTTGGGAAGAAAGGAGGGAAGGGAGTTGTCTCTAGGAAAAGTGCTGGGTTGGTCATCTTTTTATCTCCATGGCAAGTGTGTGTGTGTGTGTGTGTGTGTGTAAGTGTGTGTGTATGTGTGTGTGTGTATTCATTTATTCATTTCACAAATATTTGTCTACCTAGCCCCCTCAAGCACTGTACCAGGTGATGGCGCATAGTAGTAACCTGGGGAGAGGCGACCAACAGCTGAAATCGGATCCAAGGCTTAGGAATCAGGGGGCCTGCTGTCCAGCCTGGGTGGACCCTCACTCATTTAGGAGGGTGTCTTTGGGGCACTGGTTGCTCGGAAAAGGCCGAATGCTTATGGACCTTTTCCTGCCAGGCCTCCCAGTCCGCAGGTTATTACTCAGAGCAGGGAGTTCCGGCGGCTGGGCGACCCTAGGCACTACTCCTCACAAGGCCAGGCGCATTCCTTTCAGTTTCCTGGGTTTCTGGGTGGTTCGGGGAGTGGACTCTTGAATGGGAGCAGCTCTCTGCTGCCCTCGCCTGAGCCCTGCGTGCAGGTGGCAGGTGTCAAGGTAGGCCCAGCCCCCTCGGGGCCCCAGCCACTCAGGTAGGGAGGAGGCCTTCCTCCCTCCCCTGCCTCCGGGCTCTCTTTTATATAAGGGGCCTTTCCTGGGCGCAGTCCCACTGTCCAGAAGCGGCTGCCAGGCACTTTCTCGAGTCTGTCTTCAGTTCGCCTGCCTCCTCTCCAATCTCCACCATGTCCATAAGGGTGACCCAGAAGACCTACAAGGTGTCCACCTCCGGACCCCGCGCCTTCAGCAGCCTCTCCTACACCAGCGGGCCTGCTTCCCGAATCAGCTCTTCCAGCTTCTCCAGAGTGGGCAGCAGCGGCAGCTTCCGGGGCGGCCTGGGGCTGGGTGGCTATGGCGGGGCTGGTGGTGCGGGGAGCATCACGGCCGTCCAGGTGAACCAGAGCCTGCTGAGCCCTCTGAATCTGGAGGTGGACCCCAACATCCAGGCCGTGCGTATTCAGGAGAAGGAGCAGATCAAGAACCTGAACAATAAGTTCGCCTCCTTCATCGACAAGGTGAGAGACTGCCCTGTCTCCTGCCTGCCCCTCTAGCGCCCCACTGGCTCTTACTGGGCCCCACCACCCTGGAGACAAACCTTCCAGCCCAGGGCTGGTTTCTGTCATGCGCTTTGGTTTGGGCGGGGGTGGGGTGGAGTGGGGAGGATGGATGTAAGGGGATTTTGGATGGTTTGCGAACTTAAATCCTGGGGCTTCCTCCCTTCGCTACCCTCAGCTGGAACTTGACCCAGACCGGCCGGACTGGAGTCCTCGCTACTGGCTCAGCCCTTGGGTGGGAGGGCGGCGAGGCCCCTGCAGGTTCACCCCTCTCCCTTAGCACTGCCCCAGAGCTCTCCAACGGTGACTTTGTGCTTTTTCTAACTTTGTAGTAAAGAGTGAAGGTTTGATAGGACTATAAGAGGAGGAAGTAGGAGCCGATTCAAACAAATACTGATTGAGGCCTTTGGCGCCCCAGGGCCTGAGCGTGGGGGCGCCTGGCTGAGTCACGACGTGGCCCCCGTCCCGCTGGTCGCCGTCTAGGCGGGGTCGTCTTTCCTGGACGCACCCCACCTGGGCGTTCTCTGGGCGTCCTGGCCGGGCCTGGCTTCAGGGAAAACCCGTGCAGAATTCAAAGTCTGCGGGCGTTGCTTGCCTCTCCCTGGTTCGCGTCCAGTTAAGCCCAGAGTTTATGGCTTCAGATAACGCGTCGCGTCGCCTACGCCCCCTGGTCCATTTGGCCCTTGTCCCCTTCTACTTTTCCTATCCCGGCTCCACCCCGGAGGCCCCGCTCCACTTTTAACGGGGCGGGCGGGAGCCAGGCAGGGTTTTGCAGCCCTGTGGCCCCCAGGGGCCCCGGAGATTGGCCCTCGCCTGCTGACTGGCTTCTGGGAGGCATTGTGGGAACGGGAGGAGGGAAATCGTGGGGCAGATGACGCCCTCAGGATCGGAGTGCCCGGGAGTTGGTTTGCTCTTAGGAGCCCCTGACTCCACTTCTCCACTGCCCTTCGCTAGCGCTGGGGTTCTTAGGAGGCAGTTCAGCACAAGCTTTGGGGTGCAAATTCTGGTTCACAAGCCCTGATTGTTTCCTTTGAGGGGCTGTTTTAAGAAGTCTGACTTCACCTGTAAAATGGATGTGATAGTCCCTAAATTAAATACTTTTTCTTATTAAACACTAGTAAACTTTTCTATCTTCTAGTGTTAGAGAAGAGTTTAGTAGTGCCTGGCCCCCATTATAGATAGCATTGTTCTAGTTACTTTGGAGTTTTTTTTTTTTTTTTTTTTTTTTTTTTTGATGATTTCTGCAGAATGAGCTAAGAGTTTTATAGAGGATTGTGGGGTAAATAACTAAGTTATATTCTTAGGATGTCCTTTTAAGTCCCGACAATTTAAAAAGTTTTATTTTATTTTTTTATGGAACCAGGGTTTGAACTCAGGCTCCTGTGCTTGCCAGGGAAGCACTTAACTCTACTGAGCCATCTCCTCAGCCCCTAAGAGTTATAATTTTGAGTTAATTTGAAGAAATGTATTTTCCTTTTTGGAGCAAATCCTCCCTTCCCCCCACTAGAGTGGGAGATGAACCCAAGGCTTCACACCTGCTAGGCCAGGGTTCTGCCACTGAGCTGCATCCTAGTAGCCTAGCTCCTCCCTCCACGCTCTTGCTGTGTTGGGGATTGAACCCAGGCACTGGTACTGAGCTGCATTCCCGACTCTTAACATTAATTTTTTAAAATATGAGACAAGGTCTCGCAAGTTGGCCAGGGTAGAGTGGTGGACTCTTCCTGGTGCTAAGGAATCTCAAAGGGATTTCGATGAGAGTTAGGGAGGAGCCTCCAGTTTGGAGATCCGGCCTGTGGCCCTTGCCTTTCCCCAAGCTCAAGGTGAGTTAAGGTCTGTCCAGATGGGGCTCTTGGAAGGGCTCACCTGGGTTTCTGGGGTCCTTGCAAGGGTAAGGAGGACAGGCTCTGAGAGAGGCAGCAGGTATAGTTATGCAGCACAGGCTCATAGCAGTGTTGGCTGGAACCAAGTCTCTAAGCCAGTGCTTTTTGGGTGTTTGGACTAAACATTTCCCTAAGATCTTCATGGATTCTTTCTTCAAACTCCAAATCATGGTAAGGATGATGATGATGATTATGATATTTGATAGGAACAGTGCACATTTTCTTTTTCAATCTTAGGTAAAATGTAAAGCTAAGCACCTTTAGGAATCTTGGCTGATTTGTGACGGGCCATCTACGTAAATATTCTGGAGATGCAGCTTCAGTTTAACCTCCCAGCTGTCCCCTTCCAGTCATGCCCCTCATACCCCCAGTGCTAGAGGAATGTGGCCCCCAACCCTACCTCACCATGCTGTTGCAGGTCACAGGTGAACCTCCCAGAGTAGCTAAGCAAGTCCAAGTCCCTGGGAACTGAGGGTCCCATTGCTTAGGCTGTATTCTGGGGGAAGGCACAGGGCTTGTTGCTTTCCTGGCCTGGACCTTGGGCTGATGAAGACCTTTCTTCTCTCCTCCCCATGCAGGTTCGGTTTCTGGAGCAGCAGAATAAGATGCTGGAGACCAAGTGGAGCCTCCTGCAGCAGCAGAAGACGTCCCGGAGTAACATGGACAATATGTTCGAAAGCTACATCAACAACCTCCGGCGGCAGCTGGACTCACTGGGTCAGGAGAAGATGAAGCTGGAGGCAGAGCTTGGCAACATGCAAGGGCTGGTGGAGGACTTCAAGAATAAGTGAGTGGCCCTCCCCCAGAAGTGGTCTCTTTACCAGAAGCCTAAATCCATGTGGCCTGCTTGTGGGCAGTTCGTCTCTTAGGGCTTGGCTGACTATCAGATCAGGCTTGCTTAGGGAAGTCTCATCTTTCTGCCCGTTGTCCCGTCCCAGCATGATTGTTCGTGGCATCCACCCCTTCAGTCTCAGGACTGTTCAAATGTGGACAGTTTACAGTGTTTAAGGGTACACCCCAGATGGGTACGAGAGGTAGCCATGTTCACACTTATAGCTTTGCCCCATTCATTTCTGGCTCCTGGCCTTTGATAAACAAACTTCAGGGCATTTTGAGGTTAGGCCCTGCTGCTTGACCTTCTAGTAGGCCTAATCCAATGGATGTTCATGAGTTGGGCTAGAGATTTCCTGTTCCAGGCCTCCTCACTGGCTGAGGAAGGAGTAGGAGGGGAAAGGGTAGTGGAAGTAGAAGGGCTGGCCCTTGCATATCTGGCATCTTTATGAACCTATTACACCCTCCTCAAAATATCCATAGTAAGTTGAGTGTGGTGGCGTACACCTGAAATCTTTGCACACCTGAAATCTGAGCCCTTGGGAAGATGAGGCAGGAGCATCACTAAGGTTCCAGGCCACCCTGGGCTGCATAATGAGTTTTTAAGACCAGCCTGAACTACATAGCAAAACACTACTGAAAAAAACTTCCCCCACCCCTGCTGCCCTGTAGCTTAGTAGTAAGAGTTTGTATTTAGCATCTGCAAGGCTCAATCCATCCTAAGCACTGTCACCATCAACAGCAAGACCCAGGGCCAGTCTCACTTTTGCCTTTACCCTCTGATTTGAAATTTTTCTTCATTAGGTATGAAGATGAGATCAACAAGCGTACAGAAATGGAGAATGAATTTGTCCTCATCAAGAAGGTGAGGGAGTCCTGCCCCAACCAAAAACCGGAGGCTGGGACTTGGAGATTTGGATTAGGATCTTTCTAGTTTCTGCTGTTCAATCTAAATAATAAGAAAGGGCCAGAGAGATAGATGGCTCAGTGGCTCTAAGCACGTGCCTGGCAAACGCATGGTCCTGATTTCAATCTCTGGTACCAAAACAAACAAACAAAAAAACCCTTAAGTAATGGGACAAATTCATTTGTTGCAATATTTGTAGAAAGGTAGATAGGCTGGGGAGATGGCTCAGTAGAGTAAGTGCTTCCCTGGCAAGAGCAAGGGTCTTGAGTTCAATCCTTAGTTACACACACACACACACACACACACACACACACACACACACACACACCAAGGTAGATAGAGGGTAGTTAGCTGCAATTGGAAAGAAGTCTGGGTGTCAGTGCTAGAATATGGCTAAGAACACAAAGCAGGATCTGAGGATATAGCTCAGGTATAGAGGACTTGCCTAAGATGCTGAGGTTCAAGCTCCATCACTTAAACAGAAAAGCAAAAAGGAGAAGAAAGAGGGTGAAGCAAAAGGAGAGGATGTTGCAAGCAGCAGAGGTTGGGGTGGGCTGAGGGTGTACATGGGGTGGGCAGAGGCTAAGCTGTAGCATCAGCTCCAGAGGGAGGCGTTAGGAGGCTCACTCCAGTCCAGGCCACTGGGCGGAGGTTGGGGAGCCTCTGGGCTGGGGTTGAATGTGGGTCCCAGCTCAGGCCCCTTACCTCTCCTCCCCCCAGGATGTGGATGAAGCTTACATGAACAAGGTGGAGCTTGAGTCACGTCTAGAAGGGCTGACTGATGAGATCAACTTCCTCAGGCAGCTGTATGAAGAGGTATGTTGGTGGGGGCTGGAGTAGGGGGTCCTCCGGCTGTCAGGGCCTCCAACCTTTAACCCAGCCAAAAGCTCCTTCCAGCCCCAGTGCTCACAGGCAAGGCCCAATACTTGTAACCATGGTCATGAATGTTGGCCTCCTTAATATTGTCCTAGGGGCTCTGTGCACTGCCTGCAGCAGGGTTTATTGTTCCATTTCACAGATGAGGAAAGAGGCTCAGAGAAGTGAAATAACCTATTCAAAGGTGTCATACAGAGTGGTCATGTAGCTGTTACTCAGGCCACAGTTCCAAGACCCTTATTCCTGACCTGTGGCTGTACAGAGGCCTCTATGGGCTTATACCGGTGGCTGGGAGCAGGGGAGGGGCTTTCCCCTTGGTTATTCACCTATGGCCAGGTTGTTCCCTTTCATTAATGCATCCATGTTCCCGGGCTCTCTAGATGGAGCCTCACACCCACACCTCTATCCCTGCAGGAGATACGTGAGCTGCAGTCTCAGATCTCGGACACATCTGTGGTGCTGTCCATGGACAACAGCCGCTCCCTGGACCTGGATGGCATCATTGCCGAGGTCAAGGCCCAGTACGAGGAGGTCGCCAACCGCAGCCGGGCCGAAGCCGAGAGCATGTACCAGATCAAGGTGAAGAGCAGGGCCACTAAGCTGCTCCCCTTTTTCCGTGCCCTTGCTAATGGGAAGGGTGTAGCATTTCAAACTCCATTCTGCTTGCTATCAGTGGCGCCTGCGGAGCCAGTGCCTGGAGGTCCAGAAAGTGGCTTTTAGTGGTGTGTGTATGTAGGACTTGGGGGTGAGGTGATCTGGTCAGGAGGAAACACCCTCTGTGGTAGGTGTCTAGGGTCCAGGAGTCCCCTCCAGAGCCTCATTTCCTGCTTGGTACCTGCAGTATGAAGAGTTGCAGACTCTGGCTGGGAAGCACGGGGATGATCTCCGCCGCACGAAGTCCGAGATCTCTGAGATGAGCCGCATCATCAGCCGCCTGCAGGCGGAGATTGAGTCCCTCAAAAGCCAGGTACTTGCTGTGCAGAGGGCTGGCCAATACCCTGACCCCTGGGTGGGAGGAGAGCATGCGGGCGGGAGGGAGGGGTCTGGGGCCAAGGCCAGTGAGCTCGAGGGACAGCTTGAGTCCAGCTTTCACAGATGCTCCTGGAAAGGTGAGGGGCGCAGAGCTGTTTCTGGGGTCAAGATAGGTATGTTGGGGTCCAGGATGTTATTTAATGTGTCTTAGATCTGAGGACAAGGCTGGGTTTTGCTGCTTTATAGAAAGTTTAGAATCCAGAGCTCTAGTTCAGTTCAGGCTGGGGGGGGGCACGGCAGTGTCATGGGTGACAAGTGTGAAGGGGAAATGTCTGGAAACCGCTGCTGAGCCTTCCCTTTGTTTCCTCAGTCTTACGGGCAGCATTTTCTTTGAGCTGGGTAGTGTCCAGGTGTGTGTGTGTGGGGTGGGGACTAAAAGGAGTAGGGGATTGGGTCCACCAGATACTGCCTGCTTACCTGTCCCCATTCCACACAGAGAGCATCCCTGGAGGCTGCCATCGCTGATGCCGAGCAGCGTGGGGAGCTGACCATTAAGGACGCCAATGACAAGCTGACCCAGCTGGAGGAGGCCCTGCAGAAGGCCAAGCAGGACATGGCCCGGCAGCTGCGTGAGTACCAGGAGCTCATGAACGTCAAGCTGGCCCTGGACATCGAGATCGCCACCTACCGCAAGCTGCTGGAGGGCGAGGAGAACAGGTGGGTGTGGGCATCTCTCACAGGACCTGGAGATCTGGGGTGGGGAGGAGCGAGTTCTGCTTAGAAGCCCCCTGGGACTTGGGATGCATTTCTCTGGGACAATAAGTGGGGCTGAGTTGGTTCTGACTGTCCCATGTGTCTGGGTACAGGCTGGAGGCTGGGCTGCAGAACGTAAGCATCCACACGAAGACCACCAGTGGCTATTCAGGTGGGTTCCTGGGCCCTGGGGTGGAGGGCAGGGTTCCAGCAGGGGCTGTACTCAGTCAGCAGCCACACAAAGGGACAGAGAAAGAGCAGAGAATCTCAGAGTGATGGGACAGACCTAGCACCTGGATGATGTAGTTATTTATAGGAAACTCCCAAATAAATGGTAGCTGTGTGCCAGGCACTGTTCTTTACCTGCTTAATTTTATTTACATTTAATACAACTCCTGTGCATTTCCCTGTGGTACCACTGAGGGAGCTGAGGCTGTTATATGCTTTGTCTGGGGATGTACAGTGGTGTGGTCATTGGTTAGGCAGAGCTGGGTTAGATTCCATCCCTGAGGCTGAGATGGGGGGAAGAGGGGACATGGAGCCTGAAGTGGGGGTGGCTCAAGTGCTCACGTGACTGCCTCTGTCCCCAACCAGGAATGGTGAGCTCACCCTATGGGGGCCTCACAAGTCCTGGCTTTGGGAACCTTCAAAGCCCTGGCTTCACCCGCACCAAGTCTGCTGTGGTTGTGAAGAAGATTGAGACCCGTGATGGGAAGCTGGTGTCTGAAACCTCTGATGTCCTGCCCAAGTGAATGGGCCACAGCAGCCTCTCCAGCCCGCACCTCTCCTGAGGCTGCCCCAGAGCCCGTGGGGAGACAGCTGTACAAGGGAGCATTGGGAGCAAGAGACCCACCTGAGGCTCACTTGGCGGGGACATTACTGCCCGGGGTACCCCTTCTTGCCCTTCACCAAAACCCAATTCAGTTGTTTTTTTTTCCAAAATAAAGCCTGGTTTTGTCACCTGACCTTGTGGATGTGCATTTCTTGTCCCTATGGGTTGGTGGAAAGTAGGTAAGAGGAGGCCTCTTCCTAGATTTAGAAGCTGAGAAAGGCCTAGGGAGCCAGGGGTGTGGGGGTAGGAAGTCTGGCCTCCTCCAGGCTGTTGCCACAGTGGTTCCTTTGTGGAGAGCAGTTGGCGTCCTGGTTGTGGTGTTCTGTGTAGTGTATGTCTCCTGTGCAGGGCACCTTGGCATTTACTGCATGCTCGCAGATACCCACATCATTTGAGCTGCCCATGAGGCAGGCAGAGTAGGTCTTGATGGCCTTATCTGGAAGAGTTCAGTTCACTTCCACTTGGACCTCGGGATCAGGGCTGCTTGCAGATAAGACGAGCCTGGCTTGCAGAGGCCAAGTCAGTGGCTCACCAGAAAGTGTCTGATCTGGGACAGGAGCCAGGACTGTCCAGTTCTGCAGGCTGCACTCCTTGTTGGCTGGGCACATGGTCACTTGTGGCCAAGATGTCTGTTTACCCTCTTCCTCAGCAGCTGAGGAGGCCTGGGTTTCCCATCCTTGCAGAAGTCCTGAGGCCTTTTCTCAGAAGTTGAGCACTATGCCTGAGATTTCTAGGAGCCAAATAGGCGCTGGGCAGGACTTGGTGCTGATGCTTGTGTCCTTCCCTGGCTCACTCAGCCATATCCACCCTGATTACCTCTCCCTACCCTTTCCCACCCTTTTTCCAGCTGTTTATGGTACATGGCATGCACACACCATGTTTGCATGTGGAGGGTGGACTGTGCAAATGGGTGTGTTCAGGTTCTGTGAAATATGAAGGGGGTTGCATATCTTTGAAACAATCTCCATGATTTAGAGCTGAAGGGGGTTTCAGACACATGGAATAGAGCAGTGCCCCAGTACTCCTGTGTCTCCACTGTGGAGGACACAATGATCAGGGAAGGGTAGGCACGGACAGTTCGTGCTGGGCCTGGCCCTGCTCTGGGTTCCTGCTCCAGGGCTGTCCTACAACCTCCTGTGCTAGCCACCTCCATAAAATTGGGCTGGCACACAGGCTGGGTGTGCCCCCTTCCCACCCAGTCCAGGGTTCTGTACATTGTCACAATAAAGGATTTCACCCAGCAGTGATAAAAGCACTACTATCCAGAGCAGTGTCTCTTAACTATTTTGGCAATGGTCCATGGTAAATTTACTGTTAGCACAACCTACAAAAATACATGTGAAACAAAAGCTTTATAAAACACTACCAACTGCCTTCCCTCTGTGGATGGGGTCTGGCCCTTAGTGGATCCCAGGCCCTTAGTGGAGCCAGGGTAGTCCCTGCCCTAGACAGAGGGACTCTCTGGGATCCCACTTGCTATTTCTTATCTGACTTTCCTCTGGCCACAAAGTGCCCCTGGGCATTTCCTCACCCTGGTGTTCCAGGAGGGAAGGGCTGAGTGGCCCCTGGGAAGAATTTCTTTTCCTTTTCCCCTGCTCACTTTCTTCCAGACTCTTGTGCATCATCTGGGGACTAAGGTCATCCAGCATTCAGTGGTCATGATCGATTATCTGTAGAGATTTAGAGGCTTGGTGGCTAGCTCAATTGTTTACTAACCTCCCATGCTAGCCACCTAGAAAGTGCAAGCACCTGGGTTTGATTCCTGGTACCACATGCCATGCTGGCCCCGGAAACCCGGGTACACTGTGCCAGCCATCAAAACCAGGTGTGGTGGCACATGCCTATAATCCCAGCACTGGGAAGGCTGAAAACAAGGATCACTACGAGTCCTAGCTGCATAGTGAGACCCTGTACCAAACAAACAACAAATAAGCAAAAGACAGAGTCTGACACTATTAATTAACATAGCTAAGTAAACTAGGGATTTTTATTTTTATTTTTTTGGCAGAACTAGGGATTGAACTCAGGCCCTTGTGCTTGCCAAGGAAGTGCTTATTCTGCTGAGCCATCTCCCTGGTGCCCCTAGAGATTTTTATTTATTTATTTAATTTTTAAAAATACATTTAGTACAGGGGATACAGGGTCTACAGGGTCTCACTATGCAGATCTGACTCATAGTCATTCTCCTATTTTCAGCCTCCCAAGCACTGGAATTGCAGGCCATGTGCTACCACTCCCAGCATCAATTGCTGTCTCAGTACTCTCTGGGGGTGGGGCCTGCAGGGTACACCAGGGATCAAACCCTGGCCACTGCGCTCTGCCTTTCGTTCTGCCTTTAGTCTGCTGAACTGTCAGGCTGGCCCTTAGAGATTATTTTGTTTAAAGATTTATTTATTTTTACTATGCAGGTCAGTTTCAGTGGCTGGCACAGCATGCAGTACTGGGGATCGAACCTAGGTCTTGGCCTTTGCCAGGCAAGTGCTTAGACTGCAGATCTATCTCCCCAGCCTGTTGGTTTGTTTTTTGAGGCAGAGCCTCACTATATAGTTCAGGCTGGCTTTAAATTTACTATGTACTCCAGGCTGGCCTGAAGCTCACTGTGTTCTTCTTGCCTCAGCCTCCCGAGTGCTCCACTATGCCCAACGTGCTAGACGTGAGTTAAAGCATGACTGTCCAACCATCTGGCTTGCTGGTGCCATGCCGAGTGAAGAGAAATTGCCTTGGTATGCATATAAAATACATAATATAGCTAATGTATATAAGCACAAAGCTCTATTTTTAATATTTCTAGCATAATCTTAAAAAAGAGGGCAAGCACACACATAAAACTAGTGGGATATTTGACCTTGTTTATTTTTTTTGTGGAACTGGGGATTGAACTCAGGCCCTTGCCTTTGCCAGGGAAGTGTTTATTCCATTGAGTCATCTCACTGCCCCCCCCTCCCCCGTTTTTGTGAAACTAATGTGCAGCATCTGGTTGGTGGAAGTGGTTGCCATGCACTTTGGAAAACACACCATCTGGGCTGGTCACAGGCTCTTGGCTGTTGGTGCCCAGGATTGAGTCCCAAGTCCTGACTCAGCCCCAGCCCTTGGTGGTGTGTACCCTGTCTCCACCTGCCTCTGCCTGCTTCAGCCTTCTCCCACCAAGTGGTCTGTACTCTGACCCAGTGCTGCTGACTCAACACCAAGCTCCTGGCAGCTCCTTTCTGCTCACCCTGGGCCCGCCCTGTGCACACTGGAGCCACCAGTCATTCACAAGAGTCAGCGCCAAGAAGGTCTTGGGGATGTCACAGTGTGCAGGACGTGGGGGGAGGGGGAAAGTTGGTGCCCTGGGCTTTCTTATTGTGGTGTTATTACAGTGACTCACCTGCCATGGTATTTCCTTTTTTCTTTTTTGATACAGGATCTTGCTACATAGTTCAGCTTAGTCTTGAACTTACTATGTAGCCTGGAGTGGGCTCAAACTCACAGTGATCCTCTTCCCTCAGGCTCCTGAGTGCTAGGGTTATAGGTGTGCACCACCATGACTGCTGCTGGCATTTGCTTAATGTCAGTCTGCCCCATAGACAGCAAGCATCTTGGGGACAGGGCTCTGCTGGTCTTCCTTGTTCTTCCTTGTTCTTCAATACCTAAGTTCTAAGCACACCAAAGGGGTGGTGATAAAATTATTATTATTATTATTATATTTTGTATTTTAGGTAAGGGTCTACAGCGTGTTCAGGGTCTCACTACTACATTGGACTCATAGTGATTCACCTGTTTACAGCCTCCCAGTAAAAATTATTAAATAAGATAACATGAAGCATTCCTTTTTTCTTTTTAAAGGAGAGGTTTACTTTTGGCAGTAACTGAGGATTGAACTCAGGCCCCTGCGCTTACCAGGAAACTGCTTATTCCACTGAACCATCTCCCTGGCCCCAGATGAAGCATTTCCATGTGGTGCTCATTTATCTATTTTACATTTTAATCCTTTTCAGCTTTGTCCCTTGGGGAGGATAGATCAATTTGCTTAGGCCTAGCCCAGAGCTGGAGGTGCATTAATCTGTGAAGTACTGAGACCACATTCTGGATAGACATGCAATTATTCCATTTACAGATGCAAATTGCCCTGCAGCATGCTTGTAATCCAGCAGAAGGAGGCTGAGGCAGGATGATGAGCTCAAGTCCTTCCTGGACAAATTAATGAGATTCTGTCTTAAAGAAAAAAGTAAACGGAGCTGGAGATCCGGGGCAGAGCAGCACTGGATTCAATCCCTAGTACTGGAAAAAAAGTAAAGAAAAAAAAGAAAAGAAAAAGGATGCAAAGCAGCAGGCAAACAATCCTGGCGGTGCTGGGCGTGCCTGCGCTGCAGCCATGTGATACTCATCCCTGTGCTGTGCTGCTAAACTAAGAGGTTCAGTATTAAACAGATCACCCTTCCTTCCTTCCTTTTTTTTTGAGGCAGGGTCTTCCTATGTCGTGCAGGCTGGCCTCAAGTCACTGTGATCCCCCTGTCTCCGTCTCCCAAGTGCTGGGATTGCAGGTGTGCTCCACCACGCCTGACTTCTCTCTCTCCTTTCGCCCTCTCCTCTCTCTTGCTTTCTCTGTACTGGGGATTGAATGCAGGCCTTTGTGCTGACTTGCACTGGCTGTTTATCTTGTTTTTGTTTTCCGACAGTCTTCATAAGTTTCCCAGGTTGGACTCAAACTTGCAATCCTGCTGCAGCCTACCAGTGTTCTGGCATGACAGGCTCCCACCATCATACCACATTCTGAAATGGATTCTTTTTCTTCTTCTTCTTCTTTTCTTTTCAGTACTAGGGATTGAACTCAGGACCTTGCACTTGCCAGGCAAGCGCTTACTCTACTGAGCTATCTCCCCAGCCCCTGAAATGGATTCTTGACTTAAAGATCGTTTCAGTTATGATAAGTTTACCAGGATGCATCCCTGTAATAAGCCAAGAAGCATCTGTACCTCCACTGAAGTGGCCTTAGAGAGATCAAGGTG
Source organism: Ctenomys sociabilis (assembly GCA_004027165.1). Classification (NCBI taxonomy): domain Eukaryota; kingdom Metazoa; phylum Chordata; class Mammalia; order Rodentia; family Ctenomyidae; genus Ctenomys; species Ctenomys sociabilis. The sequence continues at coordinate 22,845 of PVKA01010481.1, forward strand.
GGACATGAGACAGCCCCTGGCAGGCCTTCTTTGACACAAGAGCACACTTTGATTAAAAGAAAAAAAAAAAAAAAAAAAAAAAAAAAAAAAAAAAAAAAAAAGCAGGAAGGGTGCCAGAGGAAGAATGAAAAGAGCAGGGTTTGGGTGAACTTGGTGGGTTAGGTTCCCACATATGCCTGTTGTCCAGGGTGGGGTGAGGAGGAGGGAGGTGCAAGAGACACCTAGGGCAGTGTCTAAGTCTTTCCAGAGTATCTGGAAAAACAACATAGATCCAGAGATGTCAGCATCACCTGGCATTCATCCAGCACACTTTTGGGGGCATCTGGAGTGAACCAGTCCTCTTAGCTGCAATGTGCAAGAGGTTCCTGGACAGGATGCAGTGAGTGGTCAGCCCTGGTGATCTAGCGAGAGGCTCATGGTCCCCCAGTACTGGTTATCCTTGGTGGCTGGAACCTATTGTATAGTTGGACACATGACCACCTGGAATAGGCTACATTTCCCAACCAAGTATTGTCATTGTCAAATGATCGAAGTGGAACAAAAGAAGCAACTCCGAGCAAGGATCCTGACAGGGAAGGCTTGGGAGCTGCTGCTCTCTTACTTGGCCTCTTTGCAGCTGCAAACACACACTGCATGGCTGTGGTTCGGTAGCTATCTCAGATCATGAGGTGGCCTGGGAGACGGAAACTACCCTTAGTAGAACACAGGTGAGCTGGGACCTGGGTCCCTGCCACCGTGGAATATGTGCTGGGTTTGGACAGATATCTCTTGGAAAGCTAATGTTTGTATTAAGACACTGTTTTCTGATACTTCAGCTAAAGCAAACCCTAATATAACTACACTGACCTGTTAGCAGCGAGGGCAATTACTGAGCCCCCCCCCTCCCCCGTTGAGCAGAAAAGCTGGCCAGGGCCAGCAAACAGACTTCCAAATGCATGGCTTGCCTGGGGGAGCATTTGGGAAATTTCTCCCTTATCTGGCTTTGGTCCTCTTTTCTTGAACAAAGAGGGTTTGGACTTTTTTGTTTCTGTTTTTGTTTTTTGTAGCAACAGAGATTAAACCCCGGGACTCCTACCTACATGCTAGCCAAGTCCTCTGCCACTGAGCCCCATCCCCAGCTCTTTGTATTTAACAGTGGCAAAGTTTTCTATTTTATTTTATTTTTCACATTTATTAAAGGTAGGGAAAAAAACAGGTTCTGCAGAGTGCATTTGAGTGGTGGGAATGCATCTCTCCCTTGGCGCGCCCCTTCCTCTACAAATTCCCTCTCTCCCATCTTCCCGTGTTGTTGCACCCACCAAGGGCATCAGAGCCCTTCCCAGGGGACTACTGTTTCAAAGATCCCTGGGCGGGAGGAAGGCAGAGGGGCCTGGGCGGGCTTGGTGCCAGCTCCCTTCCCGGCTCAGGCTTTCCTCCTCACTCCAGCCTGGCTTCCCAGAGTGCATCGTCGGGGGCGCTGCCCTGTTGGGGCAGGAGTTCCCAGGGCCGGGTCATGGCCGGTGGCAGCGGGCGAGAGGGTGCTCGCTCAGGTCTCCCAGGGATCTGAGGTGAGACTTGGATCCGAGCAAAGGGCTTGGGCGTCTATACCTGAGCGTCTGGCAGGCTGATCACCACGCTTGTCGCCTAGAAGAAACTTGTGGGACTACAGGAGAGGGCCTGAAACGTGAGTTGCTCTTACCGAGTCGTCGGTAGGTCCTGGCCAGAAGGCAGGACTTCCTGTAGCTTTTGAGACCGTCGCCTCTTTACGCGGGCGTCTGGCGCCTCCTGGAGGACATTGAAGGGGGCGCCAAGCAAAGGGCTCCGGATTTCGTTCTTCGTTTACTCTTCCGGTAGGCAGGAATAAGAATAGGCAACATCTCGGTGCTTTTTTTTTTTTGGTTGTTGTTGTTTGTTTATTCAAAATTCCAGTGTCACAGGGATTGGAAAAGTACAGTGGATCAGGATAGGAAAACATAGACAGACACATGCTGTTTGCACAACTTTGGAGTTTTCTGAGTTCACAAGGACTTATATGCTTCACTCTACTTCTGTGAAGCATGCTGGCCTTTCATTCTCACACTAAAGAGTGACATGGCGGTGCAGGGACAGCGTAGTTTTTGCTGTTCTCTCTCTATAAGATGGGCCGTTCATAATAGAAATGGTATCTGCTGCTTGGCTTTGTTGTCAGGGCAGTCACTGTGGCGCCAGTCTTAAACCCTGCCTGGAGGTGCCTGGAGTTAGTGGCCTCTCTCGTCAGTCCTCTGGCTCTGGCTCTTGGCCTCAGGAAGGAGCCCAAAGGGCGAGAGGAGTGCACTTTTCCAGAGGGCCCCCGGGAGCTGCTCTGCCTCTGTCCCCAACCTCTTCCTGTGTGCAATGAGTCGCTCTGCCTCTGCCCCCAACCTCTTCCTGTGTGCAATGAGTCCTGCGGTGACTGGGAGTGTTGGGGGCTTCTAGAGCTTCCCCATTTGGTAAAGTAGCCTTGAGTCACAAGAGGCTGCTGTTTTATCACCATCATCACCATCATCATCACCATCATCATCTTATCCTTTTGAGACAGGATTTCTGCTGTGCAGTTCAGGGTGGTCTTGAACTCACTTTGTAGACCAAGCTGGCCTAGAGGTCACAGTGATCCTCCTGCCTCCAGTGCTGGGATTACAGGCATGCCCAAGTGCTTCGAAGTACTACCAGTCTGTAAATCACACACCAGATCTTGGAGACTTAGAATGAGAGGAAAAATAATGTAAAAAATGTTAATAATTTTTATGTTGATTACATCCTGAAATAATATCTGGGCTATGTGAGGCTCAATAAAAGTGTATCATTAGGGGCTGGGAGTTCGACCCCCTGGCCTCCCGTGCTGGCCCACCCCTGGGGCGTGCTGAGATGGGGATTGAGGCTGGGAGTGGTGGGGCGCCTGTAATCCCAGCACTTGGGAGGCTGTCCATAGGAGGATCACTACGAGTCTGATCTACACAGTGAAACCTTGTACACCATGTCCTAAATAAAAAAAAGTATTAAAATGAATCTCACTTGTTCCTTAAAAAATTTTTTTTTTGGAATGTATTCTGTACAGGGTCTCACTATGAAGCTCGGACTTGTAGTGATCCTGCTGTTTTCATCCTCCCCAGTGCTGGGATTACAGGTGTGTGCCACCACACCTGGCCTTGGTGGCTGGCTCAGTGCACCCTGGTCTGGGGCTTGCGAGGCATGTGGGATCCTGGGGAGCAAACCCTGGTCCCTGAGCATAGGCGCTTTCCTAAGCAGGTGCTTAGTCCGTCACTTGTTTATTTTTAAGTGTGGCTATTAGAAAATTCCATATATCGCCCACATTCATGGTTGATATGTCTGTTCACTGGGGAGATGGTTGAGATAGATGCTTCTTCTATTGGCTTGCACTGGAGGCCTCTCAAGGCAGGAGCCCTCTCAGCTGTGATCCTCTTTGTTTATTCACTTTTCCTGTTCAGCCGGTGTCCACTAGGGACCAGCAGAGGAGCGAGGAGGAAACCGTTCTCTTGGCTCCCAGACAGTTTGCCCTGCCCTCATGAGCAGACACTAGGCTCAGGCCTGAGACAGCCTCTTCTTCAACTCCTGCCAGCACAGCCACCCAGGGGAATTAATGTATTTGGTACAGGGTCTGCGGGGTCTACAGGATCTCATTACACAGATCAGGTTCAGTGATTCTCCTGTTTTCAGCCTCCCAAGTGCTGGGATTACAGGCACACACCACCATGCCCAGTCTCAATAGCGGTCTCAGTGCACCCCGGGGACGGGGCTGGCATGGCACACCAAGGATGGAACCCCTGCCAGAATTTTAATTTTTTTTTTTTTTTTTTTGTTTGCGGTGTCAGGGATTGGACTCAGGACCCTGTGCTTGCCAGGCAAGCACTTATTCTACTGAGCTATCTCCACAGGCCTAGAATTTTAAATTTTTAACAGGTATCGGAATCTGGGTTTTGGCACGAAATCTGATTTTTACATGTTACAGTGAATCCGAATGTTTAAGAAAAATTGTCCTGGCCAAGATCACACAAGGTACAGGGAACTGGGAATTTGGTTGCCAAGAAGGGGACAGAAGTTGCGGACAGGCCTGCCTTGGTCCCGTGGCATAAACGCTGCAGCCAGACAGGCAGAAGGAGCAGCGCTGTTCCCGCCTTCGTTTGCCAGACTTAGAGAGTCCAGGCTGGCTTCGGGAGGCAGTGCTGCGGGGGTACTCAAAGGACACAGAAAAGCATCACAGCAGGGACATCCTGGTCCTGGTTTGCATTTTCCCTGAAGCCCGCGGCTCCACTGGTCCGAACTCCTAAAGAAGGGGCACCAACTCCAGGACAGTACCCAAGGAAGCCACTGGATTTGAACAAGCTGGCGAACCATCAAATGTCCACTAGGGGCCAGCAGAGGACTAGGAAGGAAGAGAGCTCTGGCAACAGAGCTTGTCTGGCTCCCAGCCAGGGTCCCTATTCCAGAAGCCCGACCTGGGCGGCTCTTGGAGTGTGGGCCACCACTAACTCGCATGGTGGCTCTGTGCTTTTCTTTCTTTTTCTGTTTTTGGTGGAACCGGGGATTGAACTCAGGCCCTTGCAGGGAAGCGCTTATTTTACTAAGCTATTTCCCCAGCCCCTAGCTCTGTGCTTTTCAAAGGAAGTTCTCCATCTCCCTAGGGGAAGCCCTAAGCCCCAGCAGGGCTTTGTGAGTGGAATAAGGCCTCACCAATCTATATCCAGCGCTCTTGGCACTATTGCAGGGCTGCTGAGTCAGAGAGTGGAGGGCAGTGCTGGGTCTGCCTTTGCCCTTCCTCTGTTCCATTGTGCCTGGGGTTTGAGTAGCAGGTGACAGGCAGCCGTGGTTTCCCTAGAGAGCGCTAGAGAGCGTCCCACTTCCTGAGCTCGCCTGCTGACTCCCTGCTCTCCAGCAGGGAGCAGCTCTGGCTCTGTCAGTGGAGCCATCTGAGGCCTGCGCGGCAGGGCAGGTTCAGGCCTGCACAGTGCTGGCAGGTGGAGCTGGGGCCCCAGTGTGTCTGTGGAGGCAGGCCTCAGAGGGCACACACCCACCCCAGCAGGATGCAGCTGTTATGGGGGCTGAGCGTGGGACCTGAGGAGGCTTACAGCAGGCCCAGGGTGAGAACTCCTGGATTCTCACTACATTTGCCCTCAGCACCCCGGATCATTTTTATTCATGTCGCAGCCCTGACAGAATCTCTTCCAAGATGCCCAAGGTGCTTGGCCTTCTAGGCTGGGCCTGATGTGGCCAGAGACACCCTGCTACTGCTCCCTTTCCCACCCCCGGGTCTAGAAGTTGAGCTCCAAGCTGCTTCTTTGAGGAAGCCACATTTCTCCACCTAGTGTTCCCTGCTCTGCACATGCTTCAAGTGTCAGACCCAACCACTCGGTGGACATTTAGTTTTTCTTTTTCTTATGGGATTGAACCCAGGGCTTTCACATTGAGATCCTTCCCCAGCCAATTATATATTTACTACAAGATCTACAGGATCTCATTACACAGATCAGACTCGTAGCGATCCTCCTATTTTCAGCCTCCCAAGCCCTGGGATTACAGTCACACACCACCACACTCAGGTTCAATCGCTGTCTCAGTGTGCCCCAGAAGTGGGGTCGGCACAGCACATCGGGGATCAACCCCAGTCCCCGACTCTGCCTAAGCAGGTGCTTTAACCTGCTGAGATTATCTAGCTGGAGATATATATATATATATATATATATATATATATATATATATATATATATATATATATAATTTTGGCTGAACCAGGGATTGAACTCAGACCCTTGTGTTTGCCAGGGAAGTGCTTATTCTACTGAACCATCTCCCAGGCCCCTCAATGTTTATATTTTGAGGTAGGGTCTGAGTTGCTAAATTGCCCAGGCTGGGTTCTGTTCTTCCTATCTCAGTCTCCTAGAATGCTGAGATTACAAGTCTGCGCCACCCTACCTGGCCACATCTGTTCTTCCTAAGGTAGAGTTTACCTCCTCTTTAAGTCCTGTCCTGACCCCTCTGAGGCTGCACCCCCTCATTTTACCCTGCAGCATGGTCTTTTCCTCCACTTTGCAAATTCTTCTCACTCACAGTGAGCTTGGCAGGGCCAAGAAAGCCCAGGAAGTGTCCTGTATCCTCCCCATGTCTAGCACAATAGTCTAAAAGGAAGACCAGACTGCCTCCCCCCAGCCTCTACAGGGCAGCCTCGCCATCACAGGGTGTGCCTGTGTGTGCACATGTGTGTGTATGAGTATGTGTGTGTGTGTGTGTGTGTGTGTGTGTGTGTGACAGGTGAGGGCCTTAGGCACTGGAGCAAAGGAATAACTCATGTGAGAGGTTGTGTGTGCGCAGACACAGACAGGTGCGGACAGGCCCAGGTAGACTCCTCAGCCTCTATCTGGAAAAGGCAGAGCTCTGGACACAATGGGGAGTGTGGTGGAAACCATCTGTTCACTGGTGTGTGATGGGCATGGAGACAAGTACAGCACTTACTTTTGAAGCATGCAGCCTGATGAGTTTGCACAAAGAGAACACAGCATGGCACAGGGCCCAGATCCTGAACCAGAGCAAGGGCAGACCCAGGAGCCCCGTGCAGGAGCCTTGTAAACACCTGCTTCCTGACCTAGAGGCCATAAAGTGGAGGAGAAGAGCTGGGTGCGGGGCACAGGCTTGCAATCTCAGCATGCAAGAGGACTAGGATTACACTAAGTTTGAGAAGCTGTCCCAAGCCAGGGGGTGGAGGAGGGAGTTTGGTGCCCTCACACTTTTGTCTGCATTCCGATTTCCTCCCAGTCCATATTGCTCCAGGGCCTTTGCTGTTTGATTCCAGGCCCTATTCTAGAAGCCTCTTCTACCATTTTGTTGCTTCTCTAGCACCTGGCTCTGCCAGGCCCTTGAGAGATCATTTCTGGGGCAGAGGCCCTGGCTTGTTCCTTTTCTTGGGTCCACACAGTGCTTGGTGCCTGAGGAGGGGCCGTGGTGTGTGCTGTGGGGATCCCTTTTGTGCTGTGGTGTTCTGTGCTCCTGAGAGTCCCTAGCCTATTTCTGCTCTTCTCCATGTGGGAGGCTGGTCTGTGAGCAGGCATGGCTTCCAGGGTGACATGGCTCAGTCTCTCAACTTCATCCTGGCTCTAGGACAGGGAAACAGTGGGGAAATAAAGTCTATTCCAATGTCCTGCCTACAAATGGAGGGGGCTGAGGTACACAAACTCCCAGGGCAGAACTGCACCACTGCACTGGGGATGGTGACAAATACTTTTATGACTGTAGATCTGGGTGACTGGGCAGGCCTGGGGCAATATGTCTGGCTGTGCATACTTTACAGAGACTATGTGTGAGACCCCATCTGTGGGTGGGCCTGGGATGCTGCGTGTGACAGCTGGGAATGTTATTTGAAGTGGTGGTGCGCAGAACTGTGTGGGAAGGTCTGAGAGGGAGTGCTGGCTATATGTTTGTTGCAGTGTGGTGTGTGTGCTCTGGGGTCTCTGTACAAGGAGTGGTGACTGTTGGTGAGGGGACACTTAGTGTGGAACACTGTGTTTGATTGAGTTGTAGCTCCAGGTGTGTCTTTCCCTGTCACCAGGAGGTTACCTGCGCCAGCCAGGACTGAGTAGTTGGTGAGAGGGCAGGGACTTGGGGTGAAGGGAGGCTCTAGGCTTACTTGCCCTGTCCCAAAGCCCCCAGTTCTGAGGTCAGGTGCCCTGCCCACCACAGGCCTGCAGAGGAATGGGCTAGGTGGGGCCCACATGCTGAGGTGGCAGGGCTGGGTGGAGGTGGGGCTGGGGACGTGCTGGAGCAGCAGGCAGTCTGCCCTGTGCTGAGCTGGCAGCTGGCGCTGGGAGCAGGCGGGGGCCCCACCCTAGCAGGCTGGGGCAGGCAGGGCAGGGTCTGTCCTAAGCAGGGCAGAGATGAGCCGATGGGGCAAGCCCATCAGCAGGCCTTGTTTTTGCCAAGGTGGAAGGTGGAGGGGCCGTGGTGTGTGCTGTGGGGATCCCTTTTGTGCTGTGGCAAGGTGTGTCATGCTTGGGGTCTGAGAGCAATGAGCTGTGTTACTGTGTGTGCCCCTGATATGTGTGCATGTGTACCCTTACTGTAAAGGCAGTGGTTGTGTATTTGTGTTGCCCCCAGACACAAGTATGGGCATTGTTCGTGGCTGTGCCTTCATAGGAAGGCTGGGTATCCCAGTGACTGTCCTGTGGGTACACTCTTTGGAAAAGTACATCATGTTTGGGGAGGACATTCTGGGAGTTAGTGTTCAGACCTTTGTGGAAGGCCTGTGTGCGTTGTGCAGGTGCTTGTGCACGAGTGGTCCTGGTCAGGGGCCCAGAGGGCCACGATAAGCAGGGGCCTTCCAGTGAGTGCTTGGAGAGCGGCTCTTCATACTGTCACCTCAGTCTTCCATCAGCCTGCTTTCAGTGGTTCTGACAGTGTGTGTGTGCCTGTGAAAACCATTGTGCATCTATGTATAACAACTCTATTGGCTTTGTATTTCCGTTGTGTCCATGAACATATGTACCTGTGAACCTGTGCATGTTCCCACACTCCAGCAGGGAGTGTGTCCAGAAGTCACTGTGTGTGTGTGTGTGTGTGTGTGTGTGTGTGTGTGTGTGAGTGTTCTATGAAGTGTGATGGCTGGGCTCCTAAGCTGTCTCCCTGCTGGGGACCTGGCAGATCCTGTCGTGTCTTCCAAAGCCCACATGTGCTGATACTTGGTTTCTTTCTGCTTTCCACCCCATGGCCAACAGGGATCCTTGCTTGGGACAGGAAATCCTGGGAAGTCGGAAACTGGGCCTCCTTGTAGATTTGGTGGCCCTGCTTTGCTTTAGTATAATGGGGGCAACAGGAGGCTGCCAGTAACTAGAGGGTTCAGGGGACAGTGGGAAGAGCACATTTTTCTTTTTTGGTACTGGGAAATGAGTGCAGGGCCTCCGTGCTGAGCTATATCCCCGGTGCTTCTTATGACATAGCTTCTTAGCATGTAGGTGAGATGTAAGCTGGTAAGTTTCTAAGTTGTCCATGCTGGTGCTGAGCTTGTGATCCTCCTGCCTTAATCCCGGAACCTCCAGGATTATGCATGTACTACCGTGTCTGGCTAAAGCATAGATTTTAGAGTTAGATACTTAGGTTCAAAACTACTCTTGCACACTGTCCCAGCGTAGCATTGGACAGCCCTCAGTCCAATGTACCTCAGTTTCATTTCGGTAAAATAGGAATAGTGCTGACTTTTGGAATTGCTCTGAGTAGCACAAATCTCCTTGGTACCTAGTTTTTTCTTTGCAGGGGATCCCTTTGAGGTTTTTCTTTGCGATCACTTTAAGATCTTGTAGGGATGGTGGAGGGGTGGGAGGGGATGCCTTCAGAGTGACCCACAGTAGCATCTGGTCTCTGCTTTTCAGGGGCCTTGGCTGTGCAGGTGGCAAGAAATGGAGCTAGACACTTTCTCCCAGGAAGCCACTGGCAGACTGGTCCTGGCCTCTCTGAGGCAGAGGTCCAGAGCTGGTGTGGAGGGTGGGGCTCTGCAGAGATGGTCTTCCAGTGTTGTTCCGGGAGTGCACACATGTTTACGCCATCAGCTGGACCCATAGATCACCCATAGATCGGACAACAGGCACACAACCTAATTCTTCACCGCTCCGGGCTCAGGCACAGATCTCCAGGCAAATTCTCCTGGCGGCGGCGGGATGAAAGCGTTTGTCCTCCTGGCCCCCTGGACGCAGGGCGGGGGCGGGCGCTCCCTTGCTGACTCAGGCCGCCGAAGCTTAGCGGGCGGGGCCTGAGTGGGAAGCGCCCGGGCCCGCGGCCAGCGGCAGGGGTGGGGCGGTGAGTCACTGCGGGCGGGTGCAGCGGCGCCGCCCTGGGCCCGCGGCCGTGGGAGCCCGAGCCCAGCCAATGGGCGCCTGCCACACTGCCTCGCGCCCGCCCCGCCCGCCAGCTGCCACTGCTGTTCCCAGGCCCCCGAGCTTGTCCGGGCCAGGCCCGGTGGTCGATCCCCCCTCCCCCCCCCGATGGGCTGGTGGCAAGTCACCTTGGAGCTCCCCCGGGAACTGGGCGAGAGGTCTCCGCCACTCCCTGTCCTTCCTGAAGGTTAGGGCACAGGTGGCCCTGCCTCTGCTCAGGTTCCTCTTCGCCCCCCAAATTGTTCCTAGATTGTCTGCGGGACCTTCTCTAGGGCTCCTTTGCCTGCCTAAGAGACCGTGCTGGCCAAACACCGGCATTTCCTGCCACAGTCTTGCTGTCTGATGTTCTGTGTCCAAGTCACTGCCCACATCACTTACTTCAGAAAGTAGTCATTGTTCCTAACTCTGGTGAGCCCAGCGGCTGGCCGGCCTGCTGCTGATACCCCTACATACAATCTCCAGTCTCTCTCTCTCTCTCTCTCTCTCTCTCTCTCTCTCTCTCTCTCTCTCTCTCTCTCTCTCTCTCTCTCTCTCTCGTCTCTGTCTCTCTCATTCTCACTCTCCCAAGCCGGTTTAGACCACACAGACTCAGAAACACGCAGACAAAAAAGTACGGATTTTAGGCTCAGATTCTCATGTGTGTACGGATGACGTGTACAGCAGAGGCCAAGCACTTCGAAGCCCTTCTCTTCCTAGTGATCTGACTTCTGGTCAGTTACCGAGTTTTTGAGTTCCCTCCCATTCTAATGATCCAGCCTTTGCTCTATTACTCAATCTCTCATCTATGTTTTCCTCTGTAAAACAAGGATAGCTACAATTTCTGCCTTACAGGATTGTTGAGATTACAGGAAAAGTGCCTGGCACATGAAAGAACAGTAACTGCGATTATCACCCACCTCACCGAATCACCCAAACACACAGCGGACAGGGTAATCTTTACATACACATAGAACCTGAAATGTGTGTACAGGTACACATCAACACAGGTGTATTTGCACAAAGATACACAGACACAAACAGTGCTCCACCCCCCATGGAAGCAGCAATCCTTGCACCATAAAAGCAAGTTTTACTGCCCAGGGTGTGATGGGAACCAGCACCCCCTGGGCGGGGTCTGAGGCATCTTGCGTCGGGCGGTGCCTGCTCTGCCTGGGCTCCCACTCAGCCGCAGGGTCAAGACGCCTTTATGCCTCAACACACCCCTTTCTTTCTCCACTGTGGAGAGCAGTCACCCCATCCTTTCTCCACTCTTGTCTGAAATCAGGCTTCACCCTTACCCTGAGCCCAGGGTGGGCTATGTACCCTATGTGGCTGCAGGCAGGGCAGGATGGCCTGACTTTCTGGGGAAATGTCTGATGGTCCGGAGGGAGATTCCTGTCGCTATCCTGTCCCTATTCGTTCTCTGGGGGTGGTTAATTCGGTTTCTGGGGATTTGGCTGAGCAGATCCAGGAGACCGCAGCCAGCTGCGGGGGTGGGGGGGAAGGGGGAGGGGGAGGGGGCTCACTGGCGCCCTCTGCTGCGCTTGTGCTCCTGTCTGACCCTCCACCTTCCCTAGGGCTGGGAAGGCTGAAATTGGTTTTCTAGAGCCAGAGAGAGCTAAGAGGACCCTACTCCTGGCGCTGGGAGTGAGCACCCTTGCCTGTGGACTGCACCAACCTTGTCTTCCCCCTAAGCATTTTCCCACTGCCCCAGTGTCTCCCGCAGTGAACACTTGGGGATCTAGAGAATCCTGGTACCAGAGCTATCAGAACTTGCTCCAAGTTTCCAGGGTCTGCTCTGAAGCAGAGAGCCCTGTGACAGGGAGGTCACATAGTGATTCTGTAGCAGCAGCCGTGAGCTCAAAGCTGGGACTCCTGCCTTCCTGTTCAGAAAAGTACCGAGTCTCAGCGTCCCCTTGACTCCCACTGTTGATTTTCTCTGTGAGAAGGTCTGTGCCACTTCTGGGCTGGTCTGATCTTGGGGCCTGGGGCTGGAGCCAGGAGCAAGGAGGAACTCAGCCCTGTCTGCTGGAACCCCATCCTGATGGGACAGAAGGAGGTCAGACCTTGAAAAAGATGCTTGCAAAGACTGGAATTCCAGACAGAAGGGGCTTTGGTGGACAACTGCCTGGAGAAGGGTTTTGGGGGAGAAAGGGACATGGAGATACCAAAAGGATGGGCTCTGACCTTGGGGCTGGGGGTCTTGAGGGAAGGGGGATGAGGCTCTGTTGCTTCTGGCCCAGGGTACTGGATTGTGGAGATCGATTGGTCATAAGGGACCGGGTGACTCTACTTAGAATGTAGGGGACAACCGAATTGCCAGAGGAAGGCCTGGGGCTAGATGTGATGTCCTGTAGTGTAACTACTAGGGCCGGACACTGGACATGCTCAGGGTCTGCTCTCCCTGGGGGAGGCAGAAGCACAGAGGTGATTCTATCAGAGTCTCGCCAACCTCCACTCTCTTGCTGGACAACACCACAGTCCAAGCTGCTCGGGGCCAGCTGGCCCTCCCTGCTGTGTCTGCAGAAAGGCTCTTTAGGCTTCTGAAGTATCCTGGCCCCTTCAAAATGGCCCCGTCCCTGCCCTCAGGTTTTCTGTCCCCCCTCTGTCCCCCAGGGCCTGGATGAGCCAGAGGGGTGGGGCTCCTGGTTGGCAAGACTCAATTTTGCTGGCTGGGAGTTTCTCAGGGTGTTAATTAAAAGGAGCCACCCAGAGAGAATGACTTCACTTGTTCACACACACACCCTTCTGCCCTGCCCTCCGCTGTGCCCCCATTCACACGCCTGAGCCAAGCCAGGGGCGGCAGGTGGAGGAGCCCAGCTGTGAGGCAGGAGCATTTTGTGTGCCAACAACGAAGTGCAGGCGCAGAGCATTTTTGACATTTTTCCCCTAGTCGAATGTTGCTGTCGGTGCATTTCCCCTGCTGTTCTCCTTCTGGCTGAACTGGACAGGCAGAAACTGACTCTGGAGGGGGAAGGAGCTGGGTGGCTCCCAGGGCTTCCCAGTAACGCCACTGCTTGAGGAAGTCCCCCCACCCGTTCAGTCCCACAAGAGGCAGCCCATTCCCTCCAGCCTCTCCTTGTGGGCTGGGGACCAGCAGGGGGGTGGTCTTGCTGGGTTCACTTGCAGCACAGCTACATGAAATTCTTTCCAGCTCTTCATGATCCTTCTGCTCCTCAGAGTCTTCCCAAAGTGAAACCACAACCTCCCTGCGGCTGAGCTGGGAGTGCAGATGCAGGTCCTTAATATCCAGAGAGATGTTCAGTACCTCCTGGACCCCCTTGGTCTTGACTACTGGGACACAAGAAATGAGTTCCTGGGTTGTGCCAGGATCTGGTGGGGCTGTCTTCACACTGCTTGGTGCCAGGGAACACTAGGGCCTGTCGGAGCTGAGGGCCTGGGCTGCTGACTGGAAGCAGGAGGAGCTACAGCCTGCTCTCCTCCGCCTCCCTTCATTCCCGGATTGCCCTGTAGGGGCCGCCCTAAGCCAGGCTTCTGGCAGGCTATAGAGTACCTGTCCACTTGGGTCCAGTTTCAGACCTCTGACCCCTAAGTCAGGGTTTCCCTCTCTTTGTGTTGTCCACTAGCCTTCAGTGGTCTAAGAAATGGCATGGGGAAGGGACAGAGGCAGTGAATTATCCAAGAGTGGCAGGTGTTGGTGGAGACAGAATACATGCAAGTGACACGCAAATGAGCCTGGCTGACACCAGCCAGTGTCTAGGCTCAGACACCCTCTTCAGTGGCCCTGGGGTGAAGACAGAATTGTCTCCTCCCCCCCATTTGCAGGCAGGTGCTAAATGACAGACACCTCCCTTAACTGTCACAATAACACATTGTCAGGGGACATTATCCTCATTTTACATATGGCTTCCAAGGGGTAACTATTTGGAAGTATGCTTTTCTCTGTAGAAACCCGGTGTCCAGTGAGTTTGAAAATAATGCAACAGGACCCTCACCTGCCTTCTCTAGAGAGCAGGATTCTCCTGGGAGGCCCCTGAGTACCAGACCTGAGTACCAGTCTGTGGCTTGGCACAAGACTCACAGCCAGCAAGCACCTCGTGTGGGTGAGGGATCTCTATGGAAATCATGTTGATGTTTTCCCAGTCCAAGGGACAGCCTCTCTCTCCCTGGCCTGGGCTCCTGGACTTGGATTCACTGTATACTTGTTTTGTACTTTTGTAGGCATTTTAGTGGTATAGCTTCAGAGCCATCTGTCACAGCACCAGCCCCTGACCCAGGATGTGAACCAGGATTGCCAAGGAACTTCTAAAGAGGGAATGCTGCAGTTTCTGTGACACCGTCTTGCAAATGGCCTTTAAGAAGCCTGAGGGTTGCCAGCGACACTTCCCTGTTCCTGGAATAGAGCCCCAAGAGAAAGAACCTGACATTGGTCTTTCTTGGCAGTTAGCTGGGCCTGCTGGCTCTCCCCCAACTCTCCTTTACCTACCCTGTCTGGCATCTCTCATCCTCACCATCCTGACTCCTCTCTCTTCAAACTCCAGCCACTGCCCATTCTCTGTGCCTGCTGCTCTGGACACCCTGGCTGGTTACTGGGGAGTCCTACAGAGTTTCTCTCCCACGCAGGACCTGGGGTTTGAGCGTGCCTCCCTGTTGCTGGGAATGAAGTTTGGGCACATTCCAGAGTCTGGGATTGCCAGGAAGCCGCCTGAAATCTGTGGGGGGTGGGACACAAGTACTGGGGTGGGTGGGCTCAGCCACAGGAGTCTGCTTTCAGCAGTCTTTGCCAACTGCCCAGCCCATGGTTTCTTTCTTTCTTTTCTTTTTTTGTTTAAAACTTCTTTGTTTTAGTAAGAGGTTTTTTTCTTTAAATTTTTATCAGAACCAGGGATTGAACTCAGAACCTTGCGCTTGTCAGGGAAGCGCTTATTCCACTAAGTCATCTCCCCTGCCCCTAAGTTTTTATTTTTTAAAAGAGAATACAAATCAGAATTAAAACAGAAAAAAATTACAAGTGATACAGAATTTCACTTAAGAAAGTAATATGAATTTCAGTTTTTGTTGTACTACATAGTGTTGTCTTCCAACCAGTTATTCATATTATCAGAGGAGCATGCCAAATTGAAAGAAAAAAAGAAAGAAATGTATAAGAAATTAATTTAAATTAAAAAGATATTTTTGTTTTTTTTTTTTTTTTTTTTGGTGGAACCAGGGATTGAACTCAGGTCCTTGTGCTTGCTAGGAAAGCACTTACTCTACTGAGCCATCTCCCCAGCCCCGCATAAGAAATTAAGAAGAGAAAAAGTACAAACAATTGAAAAAAGGAGATGAAACAAATTAAATCATTAGATGCTTCTTTCCACAGACCAGCAGAAATGTACATTACAGTTGTCCAAACCATCCTGCTTACATATATAGATAAATCTCTTTTTCCTTCTCAACTCAGTAACTCTTTCCTTTTGGATAAGTTCAAAATTGTTGTACAGATTCAATGCAATCCCAATTAAAATCCCATTAGTATACCTCACAGAACTAGAGAAAACTTTCCTCAAATTCATTTGGAACCAGAAGAGACCTAAAATATCTAAAGCAATCCTGGGAAACAAAGGAAAGGCAGGAAGTATCACAATCCCTGGCCTGAAATTATACTATAGAGCTACTACGATAAAATCAGCATGATACTGGCATAGAGACAGACTCGAGGATCAGTGGAACAGATTAGAAGATGCAGACACAACTGTGAACACACTCAGCCACCTTATCTCTGGCAAAGGGGCCAAATATGTTCACTAGAAGAAAGATAGCCTCTTTAATAAATGGTGCTGGCAAAATTGGCTTTCTACATGCCAAAGGCTAAAACTAGACCCATGCCTATCACCATGCACAAAGCTACAGTCAAAATGAATCAAAGATTTAAATATTAAAATAGAAACACTGAATATTCTGGAGGGAAATGTAGGTAGAAGTCTTCAAGACATAGGGGTAGGTAGAGAGTTCATGAACAAAAATCAAACTGCATGGGAAATACTCCAAAGAATCAACAACTGGGGTCTTATCATTTTGGAAAGTTTCTGCACTTCAAAGCAAATAAATATCCAACAGAGTAAAAAGAAAACTCACAAACTGGGAAAAAATTATAGCCAACTGTCCTGACAAAGGCCTTCTATCTAAAACATATAAAGAATTAAAAAAAAAAATCAGACCACCCAAATTCAAAGACCCAGTCCAAAAATGGCATCTGAGATGAATATGTGCTTTTCAGAGGAAGAAATATAAATGGCAAATAAATATATGAAAATATTTACCATCATTGGTCATTAAAAAAAAAAAAAAGCAAGCTAAAACAACACTGAGATTCCATTTCACCAAGAAAGAATGACTCACATGAAGGAGTCAGCCAATAGCAAATGCTGGAGAGGCTGTGGGGAAAGAGGAACCCTTCTGCACTGCTGGTGGGAGTGCAGACTGGTACCACCACTATGGGGGATCTGAAGCTGCCCTGTAGTGGAGTTGTCTGCTGCCTAGCTAGGGCCTGACGGGGGCTGGTGGCTGGGTGCTTTCAGTGTCTGGAGAGGGGTGACACTTTCAGTCAGTGGCTGGGAGCAGCTTCAGGCAGTGTGGAGATTTCTCAAAAAGCTAGCACTGGTGATTCCCTTTCAGCCAACAATTCTCTTCCTGGGAATTTTTCTAAAAGAACTGAAAACTTCATATCACGGTGATAGCGTGCATCCATGTTTGCAGCAGCGCAATTTGTCATAGCTAAATCCTGGAAACAGCCCAGGTGCTCATCAACTGAAGAATGGGTATAGAATATGTGGCATTTTTCCACAATGGAGTATTATTCAGCTATAAAACAGGATTCGTTTGAGTCATTTGTTGGTAAATGGATGTAACTAGAAACCATGCTCTTAAGTGAAATAAATCAGACCCACATGTGCAAACATAGTACTCTCCTTAGTGTGAGAACCTGAAAGAGAAAATGGAATCTGAAGGGTTCAGTAGACAATGAGAAAAGGGAATTAACTTATTCCGGCTGTGTTTTCCATCCTTGCTCCTCTCACCTGAGCCTTCCCTGCTGTTTCTGGAATTGCCCATCCCCTGGGGAGAGGAGAAGAGCTGGGGGTGGGGCGCTAAGCGAGCTGCAGAACAGATGTGCATGCTTGCTCAGACCTTGGCAGGGCTTTACAGGAAGATTTCAAATTCCCACTCTGCCACCATTTATTGTGAGATCCCAGACAAGCTATTTAATCTGACTGAGTCTCAGTTTCCTCATCTGTAAAATGGGGTTAATGAGAGGTGTGATACATGACACACCTGGCTGGTGGTGGTTGTACATGAAGTGATGGTCTTAATACACATTATGGTATTAACAAGTAAAACAACTTCCTGGAAGAGTGGCCACAAGAGGAAGGTCCCCTTTGACCTCTTACTCCTCCCTGCTTCCGAGTAACCCTTTTCCTGAGATTCTGGGCCTCCACCCCTCTTTCTTTCTTTTTTAAAAATGTATTTAGGGCAGGGTCTGCAGGGTCTCACTACACAGATTGGACTTGTAGTGCTCTCTACCCCGTTTTCATGACCTGGCCTCTAATGGGATGCCTGGGTGCGTGTTGGGGATCTGAAGCTGCCCTGTAGTGGAGCTGTCTGCTGCCCTGCCTGTTGGGGCTGGTGGCCGGGAGCTTTCAGCGTCTAGAGAGGGGTGACACTTTCAGTCAGTGGCTGGGAGCAGCTTCAGGCAGCCTCTGAAGAGAGCAGGGAGGAGCCAGCGGGGCAAGCAGGGAGTGGGCAGGGATGTGCTTGTGGGTTCTGCCAGCGGGGAGCATACCTGGGCGGGGGTGGGTGCAGGGTGGGGCCGCTACTGCTGGGTTCCTTTCCAAGTTTCGATCCATGGAGCAAGTTTGAGGCTGGGCTAGGTAGAGCTAGTACTTTTCTTCAGAAAAATCTGCAAGTTTTGCAAGAGAAAAACTCCCATCAGTGTGAGGGGCACTGTCCCTTCTGCTTGGGATACTGTTGTCTCAGATGAAGCTCCCACAGCAAAATCCGGGTGCCCAGAGTGGGGCTGGAGAATGCAGCCATTTGCACACAGCCATCGTGTGTGCCGCACTCTTGCACATTCCTGTCACAGGCCCCAGCTCACACCCCTGACCTGTGCCCTCTCTCACACTCCCTTGCACACTGAGACATTCAGGAAGCCACAGTACTCATGGGAGTCATGCACACCTCCATCCTGCCACACACACAAGGACACTGCACACTCATACATGTTCCTACATGCGCATGTGGTCCTACGTGATCTCCTGTGATCTCTGCATGTTCACACTCTCATGGTCATGTTCATTTGTAAGCTCCTTACCACACACCCTGGCACGTGCATACAGCTTTCTCTGCATGACTTCTCTGTCTGTCTCTGTCTTGGGGCCAGTAGGGGCAGGCAAGCGGCCATTTAATGAGGTGGGAATGGGGGCCCAAGGTCATTCCGTGGGAAGAGCCAGCAGTGCTGCAAAGTCCCTGCATTGACTGCTGTTCTGCTTGTCCCATCCTGTTTAACACTCAAACTTCTCTGTGGGACTGGAATTGTCACCCCTTCTTAAAGGCGAAAAAAGGCACAGAAAGGTTAAGTCACTTGCCACTTATAGGAAGACATGTTGATAAGAAGGCAAGGCAGCACCTGAACACATGCCATCTGCCCCCTGACCCCTAACTCAAAGCTCTCTGTCTCCTTGATTCTCACACTCTCTTTTTACCCTGCCTAAGGCATCTCAGGGGTCTGGTGTCAGTTTCTAGGGAGTCCATGTCCTGTGATGCGCCAAGGTTGGCCCAGGGGCAACTGGGCTTCTGAAGCCCAGAAAAAGTCCTAGGTAACACTAGGCCCACTGGCCTTATCTCTACACCAAACACCAAGGAGGTGGTCGCAGGGAAGGGATTTCCAGTGATATCCCCAGCAGCTTCTGGTAACAGTGTTGCTGCCTCAGCCTTCCTCCCCCGCTTCCTGCTCCCAGGCCAGTCCTGGCTGCACCAGCAGTAGACACCTGCAGGGGGAGTCGAGAGAACAGCCTCTGCTCTTGCCTGAAGAGCTGGGAAGGAAGGGGCTGTGTTCTGGAAAGGCCTGGGAAGGTGTGGCCAACAGCAGTGACTGGACTGGACTGTCCTCCTGTGAGCCGCTCATTGGCTGGCTATACTTGGACTCCAGTGTATGCATGAGAGAGAGAGAGAGAGACAGACAGACAGACTGACAGACACAGATAGACAGACAGACAAAGAAGACAGAGACAGAGAAAGAGAGACAGAAAGATGGAAAGACAGAGACACACAGAGAGACAGGGAGACACACACAGAGGCAAAGATAGAGACAGAGACTCAGAGAGAGACAGAGAGAGATATACACACAGAGAGATGAAGAGACACACAGAGGCAGAGACAGACACAGGGAGACACACAGAGAGACAGAGACACAGGGAGAGAGACACACATACAGAGGCAGAGACACACAGAGAGTGACAGAGACAGAGAGAGACCTAGACATAGACAGAGAGCAGAGAGACACACACCAAGAGACACACAGAGAGACAGAGACAGAGAGGTAGAGAGAGATCCAGAGAGAGAGAGAGAGAGAGAGAGAGAGAGACAGAGACAGAGACAGAGACAGAGACAGAGACAGAGACAGAGACAGAGACAGAGAATACGAATGTTAGCTGGGCTTCCAGAGCCAGACTCATTTCTGCCTCCTTTGGGAAACAAAGCAGGCAGTGGATCTGGTGAACACACCTACGAACCTGAGTAAAGGAACACTCTGAGCCATTTGCAGTACTCTGTCTGTATATTTCTGGCACAAATGGACAAAATATGCTTAAACACCTGTGTGCAATATGGTCCCATTTATGGAAGACATGTTAATAAGAATAATTGATGTTTGCACCGGAGTAACACACAGTGCTGTACAGACATATGAATACACAAGTGCACACACACAGAGCACACGTAATCTGGGCACGCAGACCCCACAAGGTACGGGTTTTATCTGTTTTGTTGGCTGCTGTATTCCCAGTACAGGCACATAATGAGTATGTAATAAATACAAGTTGATGGAATAATGTTCAGTGGTATCTGTGTATGGAAGATTATACACAAAAGTGTTAATAGTGGCTACATCTGTGTGGTAGTATTTTTGGAAGAGGGTTATTTTATTTGCTGTTATAAATTTTCTAGCAATGCGACAGCAATATTTGTATAAATAGAAGCAAGTGCTACAAGGCTTAGAATTTTTCCCCTTCTACATGTTCAGAACAGCGGGACCAGACTTCAAGGAGCTGGAAGTGGGCAGGATTTGCCCTTTCTGGTCCTCCAGGTCCCAGCAGCACCTTTCTGTCCTGTTTCCCCTTCCCACCCACTGTGCCAGCTGGCTCAGTTTCCAGGGCTTTCATACCATCTTTGCAGGTAAAGCCATCCAAACAATGGGCTGAGCTGACTCAGGAGCTGGGAGAGGGCCCTTCGTGGCATGGTGCCCTCCCTGCTGCCAGGCCAGGCCAGCAAGCAGGTGCCCCCGAGGCCAAGAGGAGTGTGGCTGAAGTTGCAGCAGGAAGGATTAGGGCAGAGCAAGAGCTTCCTGACAGCACAGGAGCCTGTCACAGGTCACTGAGGTCGCAGAGCCAGCCTCCCATCCTGGGGCAGCAGGTGCATCCCCTCGTTCCCTAGAGGGGATTGTTGCCACATCTGGAACCCCCAGCACCACACTTGGCATGGGGAGGCTCCTGGTCAGTGTGGGTGGGAGGGTGGATGGTACTGTGGATGAGCTTGTCTGAAGTGGGGGGTTGAAATCCCCCTCTGTGCTTTGGCACCTTAGAGCCAGAGTCTGCTCCAGGTGCTCTGTATTACAGGATGAAATGAGCCCTGGCTGACTGATATAGTGATCCCAGCCTCACTGTTTGACCTCTGCAGGTTGGTTTTTCTTTTCTGGGTTTCAGTTTCCTTCACAGTGAAACAAGGATGCCACACACGGTAATCTATCAGGCACCTCTGCTCTGTCCTTCTGCAATTGGCTAGTGTCATTCCTACATTGGATGGAATTGCTGTGGTGTTTTTCTCTAGTTGTGCTATTTTGTCTTTTGAATGAGAGTCTATGTTCTCCAGTGGCAGGCACGGAGTCTGACCTGTTTTGGTGTCTCATGTCATATATAGGGCTGGGCCACAGAGTGCTACTGTCTTCTGTCCCCATGCCCAGTGGGCCCTGCCCTCCCTGCACACATCTGGCTGCGTCCTGACCTTGTCTCTGTGCCTTAGGAAGGAAGGTCACCTCGAGGAGGGAGCCAAGGTTTATTTCCCTGAGGGGTGTGTGTGGGGGCACATGCTAGTGATGTGAGCCTAGGGTTAGTTGTTAGAGGGATTTCCCAACTTTCAGAATAGCAGTGACTCTATTTCCCTTTCCAGCCTGCTTCTCAGGATCCCTCCATGGGAGAAACTCTCCAGCCTACACTTCTGTCTTCTCCAGACCCTATAACTAACTCTGCTCCTGGTTCTGCTCTTATTTTTTTTGGGTTTGTGGGTACAGACATGGGGCTCACTGCCTCATCAGAGCTTCCTAATTTGCTTGGGGGCAATGATCACTAGTATTAAACTCATTTTGTGTCATAGCTCCATATACATTGACAATACCCCCAAAGTGTCACATTGTGGTGTCAGCCTCACTGCTGTGTTACCTAAGACCCACTCCATCACTTCACAATCCATTAGTGGGTATAACTTGTACATTTGAAAATACCATTTCAGCTTTCAGACTGAAGCTCTTTTGGGACAGGAGAAAAATCTTGCTCCAATCTCATGTCCAGGTTAGGGTTCTCTATATGGGAGGGAGGTTGGTGAGAGGGTGGGGGACAGGGACCTGGTCCACGCAGTCCATATCCCACTTCCCCTTGCATAAGGCTCTATTCAAGGAGTCTTGTTGCCCCCTGCCAGGGTGTGGGAATGCAGGGAACTTTCCCCTACATGCTGTCTTTTGGCCTCTGGGTTTGGGAGGCCATCCCTAGCAACATGCCTCATAATATTTGCCAAATCAGGAGCCAGTTGCTAGCAGCAGGGCACCCAACTGGCTGGACCTGATTGGTCAGAGTGGCAACAGCTGTGTGTAGAGCCCAGGCCAGGTGTGTCTGGATCCTCCACTCAAGTTTTCTGGCCTGAACACCTTCCCCTTTCCCTCTCAAGGACCCCTGAGCTGTGCCCAGGAATGTTGGACCATCTGTCTGGGCAGTTGCCCCTCTACAAGAAGGCCTCCGCTTTCCTCACCCCAAGCCCATGGTGTGCTGGAGCTGGTGGTGCAACTTTGGAGAGCTAGCGTGATATCTCTTCCCAAGCCTGCAGTTGGTGACATTACCTTGGTAGCTTAAAACCAGCCATGACAGGAGCATTGGCCTTATGGGAAATAGACACACTAGGAAAAGAGATCTGTTTAACTGGTTGGAAAACAATACTATGCATTACAACAAAAACTGTGAACTTCATGTTACTTTAAGTGAAATTCTGTATCACTTGTATGCTTTTCTGCTGTTATTCTAATTTGTACTCTTTTAAAAACAAACAAACAAACAAACAAACAAACAAACAAAGAAACAAACTAACAGCAGATCTGTTACCTGTCCCCCAGAAAGCCAGTTGTGTGACAGCCTCATACACCACTCCAGTTTGGTGCCCAGACTCTGCGTGTTGGCAACCTGACTCTCCTCCCAGCAGAAGGAGCAGGCATCTTCTCTGTCCCCAGCCTGGAGCCCCAGGAAGCTTTTGGTTGTCACTGTTAAATAAGGAAATGTGTGCCCATCCACAGGGCACCAAGGCATGCTAGAGGATGCAGTGGTTTCCTTAGAAGACAGTCTGGATGCTGTGAGCTTAGAAGATCTGCATTCATATCCCATCTTGATCTCTTTGCATCTTTGAGATCTTGAGAATTGCTTTTGTTTCTGTGTCTCAAGAGTGAATAAAAGGGCCAGGGAGATGGCTCAGTGGAATAAGCACTTTCCTGGCAAGTGTAAGGGCCTGAGTTCAATCTCCAGTTCTGAAAAAAAAAAAAAAAAAAGTAAATAAAAATAATACTCCCTCCTAAATTGTGGTGAGGCAGGCAAGGAGGCCCTGCATGGTGATCACCACTCGGAGGGTCCCTCTAGGGGGTGCCTGAGAGAACTGTTGGATGTGTCTTCCTACACATGGCCAAGGTGTGCGTGTAAGTAGAACATTATTCCACAGTTTGGCACTGTCTCTCCTCCCTTTCTCCACCTAGAACTTGGAGACTATGGTTAAATCTTGGGCAAAGTGCTACAGGCCAGCTGTGTGATTAGGAGGCCTATTTAAAATGGGAAAATGAGGACCAGGGAGACAGCTTGGCAATCTAAGCACCAGCCTGCAAGCACAAGGACTTGGGTTTGATCCCTGCTGCCGCATGCTGCACCAGCTCTGGAACCCAGGGTGTACCATGCTGGCCACCTAAACCAGGTGTGGTGGGGCACACCTGCAATCCCAGTGCTGGGCAGGCAGAGACAGCAGGATCACTATGAGTCTGAGTTGTGTAGCAAGACCCTGTACCGAATACATAAATAAAAAGATTTTAATCTGCTGAGCTATTTGGCCAGCCTTTAATAAAAAGCACAAAATTTATCCATGAAATAAACATAAAGATGTAAGCAAATAATAGAGAAAATTACAAAAAGTAAAATAAAATGGAAAAATGACTGTATCCATCCTTGCCCTCATTGGTTTTGGGGAAACTTGGTGCCTTCCAGCTTCTGGACAGCAAACTGCATCAGCACTAACTCATATTTCCTAGAGGGGCCTGTGTAGGCCCAGGGACACAGGCTGGGCTGAGATGGTACCAGGCTTGCATTTTATGTGTTTGTAGTTCATTTTATTTGAATATATACTAGAAATGAGAATTAGCATGTCCAAACACTTTTTAGGATGTGACCACTCAGGGTCAGGTCAGGAAAAAACTTATCTCACCTATATTCAATGTAAAGAAAAACCTCAAGTGGCCATGACATGAGGGCACAGGTTGGATGTGAATGATGGTGTTCAGGATACTCAGGATATTCTGGGTTAGAATGTAGCATACAGTTTTCAGCTGCAAAAGCCAAGACCTGGGATGAAGTCCCATGGTGCTAGATTTTGGGAAGTTACTGGGCTACCTGTGTTGGAGGGGGAAACTGTCTGCAGATAGGGATTAGAAACAGAAGTCTTTTCCGAGCAGCCCTTTTCAAATAGCATGACAGTAGCAACCCATTTGCTGGCCTGGGAAAGCCAAGAAATGGCTAAGTGTGGTGGGGTAGCCTCCCTGCCACCCCAGCGACCTCCACGACTGCTTCCTAGTCTTTGCATAGCTCCCTGGGGCCCCGGGAGATGCTAGAAACCTGGGGGGTGGGGAGGTTTTCATTTTTTCTGAATAAGGACACTTTTTCAGGAAGCCCACCCAAGCCCAGTTGTCTTCTCCACATTGCCAGTGCGTCTGTAGCATTTCCTTGCACTTCTTCATTGCTATGCAGCCCTGCTCCACACCTGGCACCCTGGAAGTGCTTTGGAAGTCCTGGGCCAATGTGTGCATAGTGAGGAATGAGTTTCTGTTCTGCACCTGCCATAGGAGCTTGGGTGAATTTTTCCACCTGTCTGGGCTGCAGTTGGCTAAGCTGCCTCTTCAGCACAGACATTCTTGGAGCTCTGAGGGTGGTGATTAAGGGCAGAGGTTCTGAAGCCCAACTGCTTTGTGTACCATTCTGGCTCTGCCAGCTGTGTAATGTTGGGCAATTTGTTGATTCTCTCCGTGTGGCCTTTCTGGAGTATTCCCCTTTCTGGTTTTTTTTTTTTTTTTTTTTTTTTTTTTTTTTTTTAAGGGAAGGGTCTATAGGGTCTCACTGTGTAGATCAGACTTGTAGTGATCCGCCTGTGTTCAGCCTCCCAAGAACTGGGATTACAGGTGCTCCCCACCATGCCCAGTCTCTCTCCTTTCTGTAAGATGGTTATAATAATAGTTTCTACTTTACAGATTGTTAGGATTGAATGCTTAATATATGTAAAACTAGCATGTAAACTTAATCATGGAAGCTCACTACAGGTAAAGCTCTTAGAACACAGCCTGTTACGTAGGCCCCATTGATAGTCTTCTTGTTGCTTGAAAGGGCTTACTTTAAAGCTGGGTGTGGTGGCGCAGGCCTGTAATCCCAGCACTCGGGAGGCTGAGGCAGGAGGACTGTTACGAGTTCGAGACCAGCCTGAGCTACAAAGTGAGCTTAAGGCCAGCCTGAACTGCATAGTGAGACCCTGTCTCAAAAAGACAAAATAAATAAATAAATAAAAAAAAAAAAAAAAAGAAAGGGCTTACTTTGATATTTACTGTAGATCAGACAAAGGCTCTCTGAGATGCAGTGAGATATGGACATATTTTCCCATATTCTTGCAGGAAAGATAGGAAAGTAGGGTCTGAATAAAAGCACTAAACACACAAGCTAGGTGATTCCCAAGCAGAGGGCTTCTAGTTAGGTGTACCACTTTGCTTTCCTACAAACTCTGAATCAAAGAGAAAAGAGGAATCTCCCATTATCACACCCGCATGCTAATTTAACAGCCAAGATAGCTCCCCTCAGGCCTTCCCTATTCTTTCTTTCTTTTTATTTTTTTTTTGGAGGAGGGCGGTTCTGGGATTGGACCCAGTGGGCTACATCTTCAGCTCTCTGTATTTTATTTTGAGTTAGGGTCTTGCTAAGTGGAGCAGGCTGGCCTTGAGTTGTTTTTTTTTTTTTTTTTTTTTTTTTTTTTTTTTTTTTTTTTTTTTTTTTTTTTTTTTTTTTTTGTGGCACCGGGGATTGAACTTAGAACCTTGTGTTTGCCAGGCAGGTTTAAGCTGCTGAGCTATTTCCCAAGTTCTGGCCTTGTGCTTTTGAGAGCTTGTTTGGAGGTCCTAGCAGGCGAGTGCAGCTACTCATATACCTTTGACTGAAGAAACTGTCTTCCCCAATCTGAGGTGATTGTCCTTTGACCATATTTGCAGCTTTGGGAGCAATGAGAGAGGATGAGGTCATCCACCTAGCCAGCCAGGTCAGCCAAATCAACTCTGGCAATTGATAGGGAGTTGGATGTTGCAGTCAGATAATCCTCGTATTCTGGCCTTAAACTTTTAATTCTCCCGCCTTAGTCTCCTGAGTAGCTGAGACTACATGCATGTGCGACCTTGCCCAGCTTCCTCTCCATTCCTGATTTTCTGTGCTTATATGTGTCCCTCTCATGGGACAGGGTGTGTAGTCCAGGCCTTGTCCATCTTGAGTCTCCGGTGTCACTTAGCTCTGTGCTCAGCCAACAGTTGGTGAGCTCACACAGAGGACCTTGCCTCCCAGATGGTACTTCCTAGGCTTTGTGTGGCTGTTTTATAGATGAGACAGGGAGGTGGGGGCTGGGGAGGGATGACTAGTGCTTCAGGAAGGTCGACGAAGCTTACAAGCCTCTCCAGAGGTTAAAAGATAGTAGGAAATCAACAGAAAAAAACCCCGTGGTGGTGATTCACGCAGTGAATATTTATCCACAGGATGGGATGCCAGGCACTTAGAGGATGTAGAATGAGCCAAAGAGACAGAATCCCTGCTCTGGTGGAACTCACAGTCCAGCGCAGAGAGACTGACAAACAAGAGTGAGTAAGGCAGAGGGTGTGCTAGGAAGGAATGGTTCTGAGTATGAGGCATGATCAAAATATAGGGTGAATGTGTACATTAAAAACTTTATTATAGTAAAAGACACATTGGCATTAGCTCCTCTCAAAAGCCCACTTGCTTTGAAAACGGTCCCCCAAGTGTTCTTGTCCCTTTTGGAAGCAGTTCTGGAGATCCTCCTTTAGGAGGGTTTTTAGGAAGTGTGATAAAAAGTACAATGACTGCTGCTGCTCTGGGCTGTCCAACGGAAAGGCAGGCTCCCAGAAAGATGGTGGTGCGTCCTTGTCCGTCTCCTTCATAGGCTCTTCTGAGCCGGGCGTGGTGGCGCATGCCTGTAATCCCAGCACTCGGGAGGCTGAGGCAGGAGGATTGTTGTGAGTTCGAGACCAGCCTGAGCTACAAAGTGAGCTCGAGGCCAGCCTGAACTGCATAGTGAGACCCTGTCTCAAAAAGACAAAAAAAAAAAAAAAAACAAAAAAAACATAGGCTCTTCTGGCTTCCTGTAACTCCCTAAGGTAAAAATGACCATGAAAGGTGAAAGTTTTGAATGGATCCAGGATATTTTGAGATAGTCGCAGCATGACTAAATATGCTCATGAGAGAGGGCTTCCAGGCCTGCTTCAGAGAGTGGCAAGAAAGGGAGGAAGTCGGAAGGGAGAGGAGGTGAAGGGAAAGACAAGGATTAAGATGTGTTATGTGTATGTATCAAATCTCAGTGAACAAGTAGTTGTTATGTACTGCAAATATGTATTAATAAAAATAAACACTAAAATAAAAGAAAGTAGCAAGAACAATGGCTCCTCAATATGTTTGAAGCCAGGGGGAGTGTTTTGAGAAAAAGTAATGGCAATGTGTCTTTTACAGTAATATATTTTCATTTTTTATTATATTTTTTTGTGGTCAGCTCAGCCCACCCTGGGGACAGGGCTGGCATTGTATGTGGTGTCCAAGATTGAACCATGGCCCCTGCGCTTGCCTAAACTTGTCTAAGCAGGCAGTTTAGACTGCTGAGCTATCTTGCTGGCCCACAGCAATATATTTTTAGATGTAAAACATTCACCTCATGTTTTGATCATACCTCTTAGAAAGAAATAGCATGTGGGGGTGGGAGGTCATAGGAAGTGGGGGTGGCCACTGTGCTGCAGTTTTGGTTTAGGGCAGTCAGGGAAGGTGGTTCCTTTAGTGTATATTAGTTACACAGAGTAGTGCGTTTCTCTGGGTCTATTCACACCCGCCCATAAACTGATAATTTCCATTCCTTTTTCCTCTTTCTCCCCTTCATATTTATTTATCAAATACAGGGTCTTATTACACAGCTCAGACTCATAGCGATTCTTCTGTTTCAGCCTCCCCAAGCGCTGGGATTATAGGCATGTACCACCATACCTAGTTTTGGGGCTGGTGCAGCATGCCTGGGTCCTGGGGTCTGTGCAGCATACAGTAGTGGGGATCAAACCCCAGTCCTTGTGCTTGCCAGGCAGGTGTTTGACTGCTGAGCTAGCTCCTCAGCACTGACTCTGCTAGTCTTGTGAGGAAGCTACTCTTGAATAACGGCCTGGAGGGGGTGATGGAGCAGCTTGTGTATCTGGGAGGAAGAAACAGTAAGTGCCAAGGTTCTGTGGCAGTATCCTAACACATCTGAGAGTAAAGTAGGTTGTCTTTTTCAGGCTCTATTTTTTTCTCCTTACCATACTTAAATTAAACATTTGTGTAATTACTTGTTTCAAGTCTGTTTTCCAACCAGACTTTTAACATCTCCTGGTGCAGGGGCTGAGTTAAATTCTTGACTCGTAGCACAGGCCTAAGCACATAGTGGGTGCTCAGTCACATTTTGTTGAACAAATTAGTGTATGACATTTGGGGCAAAATCAGCTGTATAAAAGAGGAACACATTTGAGAGCAGTTATGAAGAGGTTGTGGGCAGGGTTGAGCATAGGGTGCAAGAGGGATTGTAGGAAGCTCCCTGAAGCTATGTGCCAGGGCCTGTCCTAGAGGTGTGGCTGGGCCAGAGAGGGGCTGCAGAGGGGATGAGTGGTTGACAGTGGTGAACTGGAGCAGGGGACAGAAGGAAAGACAGAGCCTATTAGTGCTTGCGCATGGCTAGGTTAATGACAAGATGCAACGTGAGCCCTTTTAGTTTTGCTGCTATAGGACTGCAGGCTCCCTGGGCACCTCTGTGTGTGGGAACCAGTCACTATGTGGGCAGGGCCTAGATCTAGTCCAAACAGTTGTCCACTGCATGCCCTTTTAGAGGGCTTTCCCATAGCGCAAGCATTGGCTACAGCAGCATTTTCAAATCTCAAGAAAGTCCCTGGGACTAAGTGTCAGGGGTCCAAGTGTAGCTCAGTGGAAGAGCACTTGTCTAGCATGGTTCAATCCCTAGCACAGGGATAAAAAGCAACTTCATTTTGTCAAGCAAATGCTTACTGATGCTAATAGATGCCTGAGCTAGGTAGAGTGGTGGGCCAGAGGGACACAGGGAGATTATGATCAAGTGTCTGGTGGCATTTTCTAAGAAAGTTTGAGGGGTAGGTGGGAAGAAGAGGGAAAAGGTTCATGTAGAGCTGTTCCAAAGGGCCATGGTCTGAGCTGGGTGGCAGTGGTAGCTCCAGCCTGAGCAGCTGTGTGGGTGGCCTTGAGTAGATCCCTGTGATCCAACAGTGAGGGCCAAAGCAGATTGAGAGGTCATTTGGTGCAACCCTGTAGGTTACATAAGGGTTCAAAGTCTACACCCTACCCCACACCCCACCTAGCCTTAGTCCTCAGGTGTAAACCCAAGGTATTGGGTCAGATGACTTTGGAGCTTCTTCCTGGCTGTCATATTTTGTAATATTATAAATATGGGGAAGTTGCATACAAGTGGATTTACTCCATGCCAAGTGTGGCCTCTGGTCTTAACCCCGAGAGGGAAGGGTAGCAGGAGTTAGTCCCCACAGTCCTTTCTCACATATACTCCTGGGGTTCAGCAGTAAAACCTAGACTTTGCCTCTGCAAAGTGGTCCCCAAGGAGTGTGTGGATCCTTTTGGGATCCACGCTGCCTCCGAGCTCTTAGCTCCCCACGCTGCCTCCCCTGTCCTTTGGACTCCCAACACTCTCCCGAATCTTTTCTTTCCTCTTCTCGTCCTCACCTGGCCCCACACTCCTTAAGTTTCTTTGCTCTCTCCACTGAAGGCCTTGTCTCTTTTTCTTCATTAATGTCATTCAGGGCTGCTGCTGGGTGATCTGGGGAAAGGAGGAAGGGGCATAGAGTCCCTTTGTGGGAGGGGACACCTGATTGCAGTTGTCTGGTCTGGTGTGGAGGCCTGCGATTGCCCCGACTACTGAACCCGACTTCCTCATAGCACAGCCACTTGGATGTGCCACACCACAGAAGTGACCCCCAAGAGAATAGCCTTGCTACTTGAATGTAGTGTGCTGCATTTCTGTCTGTCCTGGATTTGAGTTGCATCACTAAAGACTCCTACCTTTGAAATGCAGCAGGTTCTAGAAACGGGGCAGGGGATAGGGAGAGATGGTTTCCTGCCATGTAAAGAAGTCATGGGCCGGAGAGATGGCTCAGTGGAATAAGCGCTTTCCTGGCAAGTGCAAGAACCTGAGTTCAACTCCTGGTTCTGCCAAACAAATAAACAAACAAAAAGAAGTCATAGCCATTGCTAAGAATCAGAGTTGTCCAACTCTGCAGTCCAGCAGGGAGGAGTCTAAATGCAGGCTGCTGGACACCCTTCCACTGGGGACTTTCCTGGGAAGGAGGTGGTACCGAAATGTGAGTGCTTCTCTGCTAGCTAGCATTTGCAGCCTAAGACAGAATCCATCCTATGGGGAACCACAAACTCCCTGTTTTTCTCCTATTGCTTAAGAGTTGTTTTCTAAGTGCACATTTGCTTTGGAGCCCAGGTACTCCTGATTTGTACCTTGGACGTGCAGGGCTGGGGCCCAGGTGTACCAGCCTGGCACTGTGGAGGGAGGAGCAGCGGTGCAGGCAGATTCAGCGACACTGCTTGGTCCTGGCTGGAGATGCCTGCTTGGAGCAGGTGGGGCCTCCTGGGAGACTGCTGGGTTGGGAAAGAGGAGGGACTAGGACTGGGACACCCTGCTTTTCTATGTCATTTCCAAATCCTGGAGTAGCTTTTAGCCCATGATGGTAACAGCTCCTCTGCTGTCCTGGTCATGGGGCTGCATAGAGCCTTCCTTCTCCACCTCATGGAGGAACAACTTCCTTTTGGAGTCCTCAGTTTTCCTTGTTTGCCATCTCAAACAAGGAAATGCCTCACTGGAACACCACCCCCTCTTCCTCTGCTCTGAGCAAAGCTCCCCTTCTTCCCCACCTCCTTATCCAGGAATCCTTCCCTGAAAGGTCCTCAGTGTCCTTGTTCAGGGCTGGGCCTTCCTATAGCTTCAGTCCAGGGCTCTGGCTGCTTCCTTGTCTTTGGGGGAGACAGGCCCATCTCTTCTACCAGCTGGGGGCTCCCTGGTCTGGGCCTGGGTCTCCCTCTTTGGGCTCTCTATGTGCCAGGCACCCATTCCTCAGTTGTGTCAGAATAAATCAGCCAGAGCCAAGTGACAGGCACAGTCAGGCCAAGAGCATCTTGTTTTCCAAGGCCCAACCCAGGTCTGGGAGGGGATAAAAGTCTCGTGCTGGGGCCCCAGGGCAGGAACACATGCACCTTGTCCATTTGTCCATCTGTCTCCTGCTGTGTACCTGCTGTGTCTGCCATGTCTCTGTCCCTGTGTCGTTCTCAGAGGGGCTTCAGCACTCGTTCAGCCTGTTCTGCTGTCTCAGGGGGCCGTGGCAGGGGCAGTTTCAGCAGTAGGAGCCTCAGTTCTTTCATGCAATGCCAAAGAGGTTCTCAAGGAAGGACTTGGGGGTCACGGGGAAGGCTGGGAATGTGGTCTGGGGAAGGGACTGGTGGGCCCGGGCTTTCCTCGTGCCCTTCGGGGGGCATCCGAGAAGTGACTGTCAACCAGAATCTGCTGACCCCTCTGAAGATTGAGATTGACCCACAGTTCCAAGTGGTGAAGACCCAGGAGACCCAGGAGATCCGAACTCTCAATAACCAGTTTGCTTCCTTCATTGACAAGGTGAGGTTCTACTCAGCTCAGCTGCTATCTGTGTGGTTCTGTCTGAGGAGCTGCTCCTGATGTACTGGGAATGGGAAGGTCTGACCTCTTTCTACTACTTTCCCAATCACTTTTGCAACAAAGAAGTCTTCCTGAGGCCTGAGTGGAGGCTCTGGTTATGCCAAGCCTATTCCATGGCTGACCCTTGTTCAGGGTTAGAGACCTGCGGCCAGGATGGGAGGACCCTCCTGTCAGGTTGGCCTGCCATTTGGATATGCTCAGGCTCTCATGGAAGGGCATAAAGTGCACTTCCCAACCAGGATGGGAAGACATGGTACTGATAGGAATGACCCCAAGGGTTGACCTACTGGAAGCCATGCCTAGGAGTCCCTCAGAAGTACTGTTCTTGGCTGCAGGTTCGGTTCCTAGAACAGCAAAACAAAGTCCTAGAGACCAAATGGCACCTGCTGCAGGAGCTGGAGAGGAGTGACAGTCCCCAGAGCCTGGAGTCTATGTTCGAGGTCCACCTGGCCCAGCTCAGAGATCAGTTGGAGCAGCTACAGAGGGAACGAGGGACTTTGGATGCTGAGCTGACAGCCTGCCAGAAGCAGGAAGAGGAGTACAAGGCCAAGTAGGCAAATCACAGCTCTCCTGAGGGGCTGGAAGGGCCACATCGGTCTGGGGACGCATGACTGCCTTTCCACTCCCTGCTTTGTGTCCCCTTCAGCAACTCATATAGCCCCATCTTCTGAGGCCAAAGAGATACCACAGCCACCCTGCCTGCCTTGGAGGAAGGGCAGGGTTATCTCTCTCCATGGGGCTGAGGTCCATTTCTACAGGCCCCAGCCATGAGGGCCATGTTTCTGGTCAGGCCTGGGAAAGGCTTATTCAAACAAGGCTGCAGTAGGGTTTTCTTGACAAAGTCCTGTTTAGCAGGCTTTGGGCCACAGTGACTCAGATGTTCTCTGGTCTCAGGGTTGGAAGGGAACTAATTTAGTGGGACCATCCCTAGGCCCATGGCATGATTCACAGCTGGGCTGTGGTTAGGGTTCCTCACCTAGGTCACCTGGTGGTGACAGAGGCTTGTGCTGGAGAGACTGTGAGCATGGGTGGTCACATGGCCCTCATCAAGCTATTTTCCATCTCTTAGCCTCAGTTTCTGCAGCTGCACCCTGGGAAAAAGTGCCATTTTGGTTTGATAAAACCCAAGCTGCCTACCACAGATAGTGGTTGTGAGTAGTATTGAGAACAGACACATGAATGTGTCCTAGAAACTGAATGTGGGGGCCTGGGAGATGGCTCAATGGAATAAGCACTTCCCTGGCAAGTGCAAGGGCCTGAGTTCAATGCCTGATTCTGCCAAAAAAAAAAAAAAAAAAAGAAAGAAAGAAAGAAAGAAAGAAAGAAAGAAAGAAACTGAACTGAACATGGTCTCCTGTCTAGGGGACACTGGTGGAAAAAGTGGTCCAGATATGTAACTAGGTTGCAACCAAGCCTCTGGTCAGGAGAAGAGAGAAGGACATAGTCATGGGTCCTGCTGTGAGGCATGAAAATTTGAGGAAGTTCCTCTCAGGGAGAGAAGTGGGGAACAGGACCCAGGGCTCCATTCCTGCACCTGGCTGTGCCCAATTCTACTTCCTTGGCAGGTATGACCTAGAGGCCCACAGGTATGCCACAGTGGAGAATGACTTTGCTATCCTCAAAAAGGTGAGTGTGGGAGTTCATGTGTTCGTGTGGATCCTGAGCCCCTGTCATAGCCAGAGCCTGGTTATGGGCTGGGAGAGGGTGAAAGCTCTTCCTGAGGGAGACATGTCATCATTCTGTCTTTCCATCCATTCTGAGGGAAAAAATGGGACAGCTATTTAGACATAAGGAGCCTAAGACGAGACCCAGCTAGGAGCTGTCTGGGGGGCTCTGGGTCGCTGCAGGAGTGGAGCGGGTGGGTGGAGGGGATGAAGCAGACCTGGTTGGGCTTCATCAGGGAGGGTGGTGTGCATCCGCGTAGGGCAGGCTGGGCTAGAGGAGGAAGGAGAGGTCTCTGCAGATGTGATGGGTGAGAGCTGAGCAGCGGGGCCACAGAACCCTGGAGCTGGCCTAAGGCTCGCGGAGAGCAAGTGGTGGCTATGTGGCTCCTTTCTCACTGTTCTCAGGAAGCAGATGGGACCTTCTGGAGCAAGATGGAGTTGGAAGGGAAACTGGAAGCTCTGAGAGAATTCTTTTGCTTCTTGAGGCGCCTGTATGAAGAGGTGAGGATCTGCCAAAGGCATGGAGGAATGATAAGGGGACAGGATGGGAAGGAGACTCTCTGTGGCCATGGGAGAAATTGATTAGGACAGGCATCCTTTTAGGTGGCTTAGATTTGTGGCCATTCAGGCCTTTGACAATCACTAAAAATTTATTATGTAGGTTGCTAGGTACTGGGGATACATCAATGAATAATCAGACAAAATCCACAAAGTTTGCTTTCTCTTGGGAGACAGACTAGATTTAGCAAATAAATAAATTATCTGGTATGTCAGAATGTGATCAGTTACACAGAGAACAAGAAAAGGAGAATGGGAAATGGAGGACAGGCAGCAGCTCTGAAGAGGTCTTCCTCAGAAGGTGGAACTCCAGTGAAGATGTATGGGAGGAGGGGAAGGTCACCATGAGACTGCTTTTCTGGGATTGTGGCCTGCTGGTGCCACTGAGGCAATGCAAGGAGGCCATATGGGCTGGAGCAGTGGGAACAAGTGAGAGAGTAGGACTGGGCCCAGAGGAGTGATGGGGACAGGTGGTTTTGAGCCCTGCAGGCCCTTTTTTCTTGAATGTCCAAGTGGTAAGAGCCACAAGAGACAGACTCTTTGGTCCTTATTTTCAAGTGAGGATGCTGAGTCCAGGGAGGCAGTCATACTCTATGAATGAAGTGGGCAAAAAGTTAAGCACCCTTTCCCACTGAGGGCCTCAGGGAGAGGGATTGGGGATGGTAGGCGCTGAGGCCATCTTCTCTGCAGGAACAAAAGCAGCTGCAGACACAGGTGGATGACACATCTGTAGTGGTGTCCATGGACAATAACCGCTGTCCGGACTTCAGTGACATCATTGATGAGGTCCGGGCCCGGTATGAGGAGATTGCCTGCACCAGCAAGGCTGAGGCTGAGACTTTGTACCAGAACAAGGTACTGGGGCTGGGGGTGGCATGATGCTGGCTCTCCATGTTCTCAGCCAAAGGTACAGAGCACCTTGGTTCCATTGAGGCCACTCTGATAACCTCCAGGGCTGGCTGGCTGGGAGCACGGCCCCTTTCCAGGAGGGAGGCAATGCAGGCAACCGTGGGAGACAAGCTTGGACTTCGGCAGGTATATCTGCTGAGTCCTGGTCCCAGGCAGTTAGTCCACACAGGGAAAAGGAGCACTTGGGAGGCATCTCCAAAGGAGGATGGTGCTCCCCATAGTGTTGAAGTCAAAAGGGTGGTCTTCCCAACCAATAGTGTCCCCTGTGTTCCTCTCAGTATCAGGAGCTTCAGTCATCAGCCCAGTTTCATGGGGACAGTATGAAGGAAACCAAGATCCAGATCTCCCAGCTGCAGCATGAGATCCAGAAACTGCAGAATCAGATCGCCAGCCTGAAGGACCAGGTCAGGTTGCCAAGGCCCGGCCAAGACCTCCACTGCTGTGCCTCACTTGCTGGTGGCTTTGTGCACAAGGCATTAATAGCTGGCTGGAGCTCTGGATCATTTGGGGTGGGAAGAACCTCAAGCCCTCTCTAACATGAATTTTGCCTTCCTCCTGTGAATTATAGGCTGCACTTTGGCTTTTCTGGGATAGTCCCACTACACATCCCAACCCAGAGGAACTGTCATGTTTGTCACTGTATAGTCCACATCTGGGTGGATATTTTGCTTTCAGCTTCTTAGGGAGAGAATTAATTTAACTCTTATCTCTTCTTTTGATGCTTATTCTTCAAACAGCTGAGAATTTAAGGCCTAACACTGACTTTTGGGTTGACTGTTGGGGAAGAGGAATTTTTAGAGAGCAGACTAGGTAGAGGCTGAATCTTCTTAGGTAGTTGCCTCATAAGGGGAAGGCATGTTCCCTCCTCCTCTTGGTTCCATGCTCCTCTAGGGGAGCTCACTCCCATATGGGGCTGATATAACTCCCTAGTTGTCAAGTGTCTATGTGCTCATATTCTCCAAACCCAAAGGATGACTTCAAGATCCATGGATGACGGAAACAGAGACAGAGTTAGGCGGATCCCTGCAGTGCAGCTGGATTCTTGAGTTTCGTGGGGCCCAGGCATGAGAGAGCACGACCCTCCAGGAAGTTTCTTGGAGCATGCATAGGCCATTTGCCTCATTGTAGACATTCTATTGCTTGCCTTTGGAGTGAGGTGCAGGGCGTGAGATGGATGGGACCTGGGTCTAGCATTTAGTTTGCTTCCTCTGTGGAAACCTTGGTATGGAAATCCCTAGGTGTCATTAAGACACAGATTCATGGGCTTTGTACCAGACCTGAGGAACCAGAATGCCCAAGCTTGGATCCCATAGACCTGATGCTTGTGAATCATGTGGTTTTCAGAGCCCAGGGACACCTAAGAGGTCTATGGGCTGTCCAGGGATGGGACCCCAGCTTCTGATCTGCAGCCATAAACCTTCCTGTGGGAGTCCCTCTTCAGGGACAAGCCTAGCAGACTGAGGTCCCCTGGGCCAGGCTGGTGTGCTGGACACAGCTGCCTTAGGTTGGGGGTCTTAGGTTGCCACCCGTCACCTTTCTGAGTCTCACCTTGTTCAGGCAGAAAGTGGAGATGGTGCTCCCAGCATAGGGTGCTGGTGAGGGGATGGAATTATGGCGCCTTGGGGAGCTGTTTCACTCCTCAGTCTGATGTGAGGGCAATAAGCTGGAAGACAGAGGGGCAGGCATTCTGGATTTTCTCTGATTTCTTACTGGATGGGAGAGTACATCTGGGGACTGTATTTTTCAAACCAAAAATTTGAGACAGATGATTTGATAGGCTCCGGCCATTTGAAACCAACCATTTGAAAGAGGACCATGATGGCCCTCAAGATTATTGACGATAAGGACCCATACAGGACAGAAAGATCTCTAGGTGCCTCAGGAGAGCATCTCTTAAAGTGCTGGGATTCAGGGTGGGGAGGAAGAGACAGGGCAGGTGTCCAGGGAGGGGTATTAGCTCCCTAGGCCATTGCACAGATCACTGCAGACTTGGTGACTGAAAAGAGCAGAAATGTGTTCTTTCGTAGCTCTGGGCCCCACAAATCTGAGCTCAAGGTGTGGCTAGGGTTTTATTCTGTCTGGAGGAGCTTGGTGAATCCTTCTTTCCCTCTTCGTAGCTTCTGGTGGTGCCTGGGCTTCCTTGTTTAAGTGTTGTATTACCAGTTTTGGCTTCCATCTTCATGCAGCGTCTTCTCTCTGTCTCTGTGGCTTTGTCTCTTCTAGTAAGAGCACTGATCATTGGATTTAGGTCTTGGCATAAGTGCAGCATAGTATGATCCTGGATCCTTAACTAATTATATTAATGAAATTCGACTTCCATATAAGGTCCACAGCAAGACAAGGAAGCAGGAGAGGAACAATTTCTTTTAGAATGAGGGGAGATGGGGTGGGGGTGGCTGTGATGATGTTGAGCTCCTGAGATCATGGTCCACCCCAGCCCTCACAGTATGTCCCCAGTGGGTGCTTTGGAGGCTGTTCTGGGCACACAACCACTTTCTCCATTTCTCCTCCCTTTTAGAATGCCAACATGCAGTTGGCCATCAGTGATGCTGAGCAGCATGGGGAGCTGGCCCTCCAGGATGCCAAAAACAAGCTGGATGAGCTTGAGGGTGCGCTGAGAACGGCCAAGCAGGACATGGCCAGGCTGCTGCGAGACTACCAGGAACTGATGAGCACGAAGCTGTCCCTGGACGTGGAGATTGCCATGTATCGCAGGCTGCTGGAGGGCGAGGAGTGCAGGTGGGGCATCTCGGATGGACCTAGAAATACACGTGCGAGTGGGGGAGGAGATGGAGTGCTCAGCTAGTGCTCCCCTTGCTAAAGCGGATTCTGAGAGATTTCCTGACACTATGGGTCACTAAGGGCACCCAACTCTGATGGGAGGGATTTTAAATTGGGGATGTGGATTCTATGTGCTGAGAAGGTAGTTGAGCTGCTGCTAGAGGTGGGATCCTGAAGCAGAGGATGGGAAGTTTGAGCCCGATGTGTACTTCAGCAATTTAGAGAGATCTTATCTAAAAAAAAAATGCCCAAGTTTTATATACCTGGGGACACATTCTTTGTAGCCTTTCTCATTTCTTCTTGTCCTTTCTCCCCCAGGATGTCTGGGATGTGCACCAGTCAGGTGGCCATTTGTGAGTATCAGGGGATGTTTAGAGCAGGAACCTCATGGACTCTAAGGACCCTTCTGAGACCCGTTTGTTTTGCAGCCACAATGGGAGACGGTGGTATTGGGTCTGGAGGTGTTGGTGGCAGCCGAAGGGGTGCTTGTGGATTCAGAGGTTGGAAAGGCAACTTTGGATCCTGCTGCTCCAGCGTTGTGACTGGAGGCTTCAGCAGCACCCCGGGCTCTGGCCCAGGCTCTACTTCGAGCTCCTGCGCTGTGTCTGGCTCTGGCTTCAGCTCTGGCTCGAGCTCCAGCCAGCACACCATCCTGAAGAAGACAGTGGAGTCAACTCTGAAGACATCCATCAGCTACTGAGTGACTTGGTGCCCACTTCTTTCCTGAATCCAACTGTCCTGCTCCTACTCTGTTCTCCAGCTCATAACCAGCCTTGAATCCAATACCCACCTCCCAAGCCAGACCAAGGAGATTCGCAGAAAGTCAATAAAGTTCCACCCACCTGCTGTCCTGAGTGCTTGGGTTTGCTAGCTTCTTGCTTTACCTGGGGATTTGTATCTCATTCATGAGCTGCCCCTACAACCCCTGTGTTGGCGCATGGCTTCCCATCCTCCAGCCAGCCAACCTCATCTCTCCTCTCTGCATCGCATTTAGGGTGAGCTAGAAAAGTCTGCTGGCTAATTTGCACACACAATACCCTCCTCTAGAGATTTTTCCTTTAGGGGGAAGGGAGAGGCCCAAGACTCACTGACCAAGGGCTAAAGGTTAGAACCAAAGAATGCCCCTCCTGCCCTCTTTTTCCTCTCTAACCTCTGTTTCTGTAGCTCTCCGTGATGTGACATAGCAGTCACTCTCTTCCTGCGTGGGTATTCCCTTATCTCTGTCCTTCTTCCCCTCTCCCTCCTAAACAACATTTCAGAGCCATACCTGAGGCTCCATGCTAGGATGGGCTACTCAGGCAAGGGTCAAGTCATTCTTTTCCCACTCTGTCTACTTCTAGTGTCTCCAGCATCATCTATTTTTCCAATGGGAGCCAGAGCTCCCTTTTCAGCTCTCAGTCTAGAGCCAGAGCCTAGCCTCCTTGGAGTAATTGATATCCTGTGTACTGTAAAATGGTAATGCATGGAAGGTCCTTTTGTGTCCTGTCTCTTACAGTCATGTTTGTTTGACGCCAGGATCTAGCTCTATCCACTGTAACAAATCTGGTATTATTACCTCTTCTGTTTCTCACTTATAAAGCTTAACCTGAACCTTATGTAGAAATACCCCAACAGGTTAACAGTCAGTTTAGCACAGGTGCTAAGAAATAGATTATTTATTTATTTATTTTTATGTATTTGGTTGTTACAGGGTCTCACTACGCAGCTCAGACTCATGGTGAGCCTCCTAAAGCATTCAGCCTCCCCACTGCTGGGATTCCAAGTGTGCTCCACTATACCTGGACTCTGTGGTCGGAATAGCCCACCCTAGGGGGTAGCCCACCTACCCCACCACAGCATGTGGTGACCAGGATCGAACCATGGTCTCTGCCCTTGCCTAAGCTTTCCTAAGCAGATGCTTTAGTCTGCTGAGCTATCTTGCTGGCCCAGCAATAGCTTTTAAAAGTGGGTCCTTTAGAGGAGAAGCCACAGAGACAAAGACTCCCCATGACAATTTTCAGTGTTTTTTCCTAATTTTCCCAGCAGCTCAGCTCTGCCCCTGTCTTGTATGCCTCACCCAGCAAGATGCAAGTGGCGCTGCTCCCCACTCCGCTCTCCTCAGAAGGCAGCTGCGGAGCATCTGTGGTACCCAAGCATGTACCACAGCACCTCTCCAGAATCCCAGGCAGACTGAGAGGAGTTCCTCAGGCCACCCAGCTGCTCCTTGAGTGCTGTCCGTCTCTCTTGCCCTGGGTGTTTCAGTGGCTCTTATGACCTGCTCCCTTGTCATCTGACTGCTGTGATGGGACAGTCTCCTTCATCTCTGCTCTTCTTCCTAAGTGAGCACCAAAATTTCTCTTCCTGATCTAATTAATTCTCACATCTGAACCTGCCGGGCCCTCCCTGACTCCAGAGCAATCTGGCTGCACCTGTTGCTGACCTGGATCTGTCTGCCAAGTGCTGGTGGAGACTGAGCTCCTCTATCAGCCTGCGACGTCTGGGCAGGTACTTCTGTGTACACAGGAAGAAGATTTCAACTCAGCCTGTGCTTGAGAGCTGAAGTTGTCCTCCTACCCCTTTCTCCCTTGGCTTCCATCCCATCCCCAGACCTGTCTGAACAAGAGGCTGGAAACTTCCCCTCCTTTCCTCTCTTATCAGGAAGCACTGCAGGAATCTGAGCATGTAGGAGTCAGGGTCAGGGTTGGGAGGGGCTGGGAGAATGGTCTTCTCCACCCACCCAGACTACAGTGTGGGCTTCTGTCTTTTCTCCTTTCCCTTTTCCCTTTCTACACCCAGCTGGGGACCTGGCATAAACCCAGCTCTGTACTTTGGGCTGTGGGAGGTCATGCCCTTCCAGTCCTGCACTGGGGAGTGGGGGTGGGGGGGAAGGCAGCTCTTCTCTCAGACCCACAGGTTTCTCTGTCAGTGGTCCAAGAAGAAGGCTTTGGCCTTGTGGGAAAGGAATATGAGTGGCTGAGAATGGGAGCCTGCAGCTGGAACCCAGCTCCCAGTGGTATGTCTTCAATCAAGTGACTTAACTTCCACAAGCTCAGGTTCCTTCTCTGCAGCAGATATTTGCCACAATATTTCACAGGGGTGAGTGGGACCATGCCAATTAGCATCATTGGAGGAGATAAATTCACCCAAGATGCCTCAGTTAAATAGACTCTGTGACAAAAGAAGATATGTTCTGTCTTCTTTCCCTCTCCAGAAAGCACTGATGGTCTTTCTTCAGTGTTGAAGGACTTGGCTTCTTACACTGGCTTTGATGGGGGCTGAGAGTGGTACCTTCGGGTCTGAGTTGAAAGGGGTTTGTTTGGTTCTTAGGGGCTTTACTGGATCTATTCCTTAGAACTCTGCTGTGAATGGACAACTTGGGCAGCAACCCAGCTACTCGCAGCTCCAGAAGCACACAGATGTCGTGGACACTTGCTTGAAGAATGTCCCTGGCGGCGGTGGTGTCTTCCATATTTAAAATGATGAACTTCTTTTTTTTTTTTTTTTTTTTTTTCTGATTTTAGCAATGTATGAAGGAATTATTTTAATTGCTGATGAATGGTTCACTTAAAAGACACCATCATTCATATAATACACAGCCCCCACGCTTCACAAGAAAGGAACCAGGCTTCAGATTGACCCACTTTTCATCCCCCATTGAGGGATTGAGCCCAAGGCCTTGTGCAGGTCAGGCAAGAGCTCTACCACTCATGACACCTCCAGTCTGCTGAGCCACTTTTCAATCAGTCCTTCCCAACCTTTTCTCTATAAACAGTCCTTTGTGCTGCTACTTCCAAGCTCAATACCTTTACTTAACACTACTAGCTGGGAACCACATCAGCCCTGTGAACCTGAACACCAAGGAAATAGCTGAAATTGGTGCTAGACACATATAACATTGGGAGGCATCCCTCCAACTCACTTCGAG